>JAOVVO010000736.1:0-39396 GCA_028564675.1 Onchocerca lupi | reverse complement strand
ATTCGCAAATCTTCAATGAATATGACATGTCGCTTACTTGAATGCGACATTGAATGTGTGCTCACATAAGCCATTTTCGGTAAGCAAAACTGACGCTATGGGATGAACAAACATTGAATAATAAAAGTATAAGTCTTCTAAGAGAATATGGAGAGAGAAAATTGCTTAAGAAATAAAAGTAGTAAAAATGGACATAGTTTTCCTACTTCTTTTTCTGTCATTTTTTCTGACCTTTTCATTTCTATTTTTTCTTTTTCAGCTTTGTCTTCCTAATTTTGACAAGTTGTCATTAATTATGAACATAGGTATGGAAAAATTACCTAAAACATATTTAAAACACCTAAAACAACCTTTTTTTATCAAGAAAATTGACATTGCACGAGTTATGTGTTATGAACGATAATAGATGTTTAAAAAATGATAAATAGATAATGTTAAGAATGATAAGTCCTGAACAAAAGTTACAGTAATGTCCTACTTGAATGATTAAAGTAACGACAATTTTAGTTCATGTTTGCTCGGCATTGTGTCACAGCAGAAATAATGAAGGAAGCAAGTGATATTCAGTGGTTCTTGTTTGTTGATGCAGATATGGGTGTCATCAATCCTAATCATTTAATCGAAGAATGGATTGATAACAGTGTAAATATTATCTTATACAATCGAATTTTCAATCACGAAGTGATGGCTGGAAGCTATTTCGTAAAGTTAGTTGTAATTTCGTATTTATGCTTATCATATTCGACTTTTTTGGAATTGGAAAAAATTGGAAGTTATCGATATACTTCAGGATTATTGCCACATTACAAATGATTATCATCTTATGAATAGTAAAATAGTTTGAGATACTGTTCTTATTTATTATTCGTAATATATACTGAGAATATTTTTATAATCATTTTATGGCTGCTTGACAAAGCATAGTCATACTTAAATAAAGAAATTAAACTCAATTGTGGATCATTAATGATCACTTGGAATGCCTTTGTTTTAATATTATTCCAGGATACCGTAGACCTGCTTACAAAGCGTTTGAATAGCAATTTTTCTTTTGAATTTATTGATTTACAGAAACACTCCATATTCTCGAAATTTCCTTCAATTTTGGGCAAACTATGAGTTGAAATTATCATTTTCAGCCTTTGGATCAGATAATGGCGCAATTCATGTAAATTAATTATTCATTATAAACATTGATGTATTTGTGATAATTATTTGAAATTGGAACAGTTTGCTTCCGTATTTTCTTTATTTAGTTGTTTTGTATTTTAAATGAATAATATTTTGTGAAACTTTATCTAATTTATGTATGTTTTACTTTTTATCATAGTGCCTTTCAAACTTTTAGGCGTCATGATAGAAAATAAAACATGCATTAATTAAATAATTTATTGTAAGACTTTATTCATTTGGATTGAGTAATTCACCTTTCAGTATGATTTTTTTTTTCTAATGGAAAAAATATTAAGGTTCAGCACCCAAAAACCATATCGCGATCGAGACTAGTGGCAGTATAAATCGGTGCTTTTCTTGCTACAATTCTTTATTTTGAATCCTTAAATTTGATTTTACAGAATGTTTTGCTCGAATTTATGTTCTCAGAAAGAGTCAGCGAAAGAGAGTTTTGTGAAAACATTTGGATGGGAGCGAAGTTTGTGTTTTTAATATATTCTTAAAGTTTATGGATGAAAATTGTGTCGAAAACATTCCTCAAATTTTGAGAATCTACTTTTAATAATCATAACATAATCCCGAAATAAAAGTAAATGATTTGAGTAATGCATTCCCGTTATATGCATTAAATAAATTTTGATTTAATTTAAGTTGACTTTCTAAAATGACAGATTTAAGTCCTTTTGTCCATCTTCTGCTATTTCAGTTTTTGTAATCATGTTTGTATTTTGTTCGAGCTTATCAATTTTTTAATCTTAAATAAATCATCTCCAAATTTTATTTATTTTTCAGCGTCATTTACTATCAAAAAATTTATTATGGCCTTCAGAATCTTTGTTTTAAGCATAAAATTCAACGAAAATTGCTTCAAATATCAGAAAATATCAAAGTCAGTATCTAAGAAATTTTTTTTTCTCACTTCAAAAAAAAAAAAATTTTATGCCCGACAATGTCAACCATTACAGGAATTACGATGATTTAAGTATTTATGTAGCTTGTGTTCGAAACATTATCGATGAAACAACTATTTGGCCAAACAAATTGCGCATCCTTCCAAAGGGTGAAGCATGGGCTCGTGATACTTGGCTTACAGATTCGATGTGGAGTGAACGAGATTTCATCCTGCATGGTTGGCAGAAACGGTTAGTTATAAAAAAATATTCCATATTTTCTTGTCTTTTTTTGCCTTTTTTTCTGAATAAATCTCAAGTTTACTTTAATCGAATTATCTCTCATATAATGAAAAAATATTTCATTTTTATCCAATCAAATCACTTGTTATTTTAGAAAAATTGATCGCATTGTGTTTGCTGGTTGGCCATCGCCTTTCGTGTCGCATAATTTTAATCTTTCACTTTGTACTAATCCTGATACAGTTTTCTTAAATTGGCAGTATAAGGACACTTTTATTAGGAGTAATTTTGAAGTGGAAGGTTGGCTTAATAAGATAATCATTGATTCGAGGTATGAATTAGAAAAACATTTAAAATTAGTTGCCAATCAACGAAATCAGTAATTTCTAAAGAATCATCATATTTATTATTCTATCTGAAAAAAATTTAAATCAATATCATATCTTACAAGAATTGTCAGCAAATCTATATAAATAAAAAAATAAATGTTTGTTGTTTTAACAACTGGCTCATCCCTGTCATAGCAAGCCTGACTTTTATAAATATTTATGGAAGTGAAGAATAGATATGTTTCACCTGAAAGGACAGTTTGTGCAGCATGGCCGTTATTTAATAAAATCTGAGAATATCAATACGAGAAAAAATTGATATGAGAAATTATTAAAAATTTTGTTCATTTTTTTTTTTTGCTGCACAATTGTTTTTCAAGTTCTTCACTAATTGATTTGAAATTTTGATACACTTTGCATTCGAATACATTCGAATGTGTTTCTAAATAGATATAGCTACTTTTTTTTCTTTTTTTTTCACCTATCATAGCTATGAAGGTAAAAGTGAGTGAGCAGACTGAATTTATTGACCATCCTATTTTCTGCGTAGTAGCACATTGTTGGAAGTTCTTCACCGATTATTTTGAAATTTTGACACAACGTTGCATTCGAATAGGTTCGTGATTAAGAACTTTCAAAGATTGAAGATTTTGAACAAACGAACATTTACATTTTTATTTATAGGAAAAAAAGAATTCAGCTGGTGATGAGCTTTGTTATATAAAAAATTAGCTTATATACAGGAAATTTATATAGAAAAAAATTTTTTTTAGAAAGAAATCAACTGTTGATGAGTTTCGTCATATAAGAAATTTGTTATCAGCTCTTGCAAGATATGATATTGATTTAAATTTCAATTTATTAATAAATAATCAGAATTATCATTCTCTGAATTCTGAGCTTTTTCGGAAAAATAGTCATTTTGATAGAGAAGTGGTCATTTGAGATAGAACAAACTTTACGTGATTTACAAATGAACTTTGGGATAGAATGTCGTCTGGCATAAAAAAATTACTTCGTAATTTATAATTTAATTTTTTCACATTCCTTTTGTTTTTCAAGTATTTCTCAGGCTATCTTCTATTGATTGGTGTTTGGAAATATTTGGCTGAGAACTTATTATAAACATTTCTTTTATGTTTTTAAATAATAATTTCCCTCTCAAAATGACTATTTCTTCTTCAGTTCAGCATTCTCTTATTTTATTTTTTCGTCGTTATATCACTGATTTTTTATTTTACATATTGAATGAATTTGATACATTTATTTGTTCATTATTGAATTGTTTATGGATTTTCTCCATTTTTAGGTTGGTTAATTGGCTTACTTATTTAAACAAACATTTGTTAATAGATATATTTTAATAGATATTCAATTCAGTATTTATATCATCTCTATTAATCGATTTGGAACCACAGGTAGTTATTACATAAATTTGTAATTTCTAATGATGAATGCTTGTATTGTTATTTGTTTCATTATGATAAATTATGAAATTTAATATTATTGCCTAGCACCAATGTTTATTTATTTTATTTATTCTGAATTGTATTAAATGTATAAAAATTATTTTTAAGCGTTTTATTGACAAAGAGAAAAAATACTGGAAATTCGAGTATTTGCTCGACTAAGGAAGTTTGTTAGCCAGAAAAAGATTGAAGTATTTCAAGGATAAGAGCGGAAAATAAGTGGGAAGAAAGAAGAAATATATATTCCGGTGATTGATCTACATCTTTCTTATCAACTTCTATAACAACTATATCAATATCAACAAAGTATTTGAATAAAACATCTTTGAAATAAAGTGATTTACTGATAGTGGCATTTGAAATACTAAAATAGTGGTAGCGAAATGAATTGAAAGTATTGTAAATAAAAAAAAAAAAAGTGAAATAAGCAAATGAATTTACTGGGGTTATTCTTTTAAATATTTTGCGCCTCATCAAAAAAAAAAAAAATACCTTGAAATAATGTTGGGGAAGCGATCCATGCATTTCCTATTACTGGATCACAATTATTATTCGATAATTACGGCTTGCTCCTTGTTTACTTTGATTTAATACATTAATTAATTGATTGCTTGAGATTTAAGTGCAATTATTGATAATTGATTGAATATTAGAGTCGAAGCGCAATTATTAATAGTTAGTTGAATACTTGAAATTAACATACAAATATTAATACTTGGAAGCTATTTAGTGAAAAATGTTTCGTTGATAAGCTTACTGGAATAATTTGTGCTATATCAAATTGTTTATATTTGGGGGCAGAGTAACTTGATAATAAACAATATATCTTGCAAACGTTAGAATTATATCGCATTTATCATCATATCATATTTTGAATTTTGTTACTTCTATGTCTCTTTATATAATAATGATTGCTAACCAAGGTCAAAGAGTATTTGTCAGGAATAAATTTGTTGATCTTCAAATTCAATCATTCGTCTTAATATATGATTAAATATCTGAATAGTTAATTATGTATGAGGTCAGTTGCAATAATATTAAAGAATTTCCTGGGAATAGATTTACTTCAGGTATCATTAATTAGTCATCGAACTGATAGAATACTAGAAGTTATAAGTTTCAAAATACTACAATTTGAAAATCAATCAATGATCATTTTTGCAGCACTACATGCTTTCAGATTTTGCATAATTTTGTAGATTTTAGCAAAATGTCAGATGAAGAAAGAGATTTTAAAAAAATCCGCTATTTGGAATACTGTCAGGCATTTTGCTTGCTATTGACTTTACTAGTATTTGCTGACGTTTACTCACGTATTGGTGACATGGAGACAAATTGTCGATTGGAGAAAAAAGAACGAATGATTTCGGAACGTATCCGACGTGCTATCGTATCATCGCCACCCATTCAAACTTTATTAAATGCATCAGAACATGAAGTTTCGATACATTCTTTATCAAAAATTAAGGTTTCAAAATTAAGATTTCTCTAAAAATTATATCAAAGAACATATCAAAGAACATTTAACATATCAAAGAGTTCATTTTCAAATCAGAAATTTCTTATATAAGCTTTATCTTATAATATCGACATCAAAAAAAACTTCTCCTAATTTGAATTTTTGAGAAAATATAAATTTTTAAAATGTGAAGTTTATTTGCTTTACCAGGGCAACGAATTGCTTGCAAAATGCTTGGAAATACATCAGTATTGTACAAAAGAATCGGATATTGATCGAGGACCACCTGGACCAATTGGACCACCAGGATTACCTGGGTATGTTGCTTGCACTAAATTCTAGGAAATGAATCTTCATTCAAAATAGTGAAATTTGCATAATTTTTTAGAAGTCCTGGAAAACCTGGACCTCCCGGACGCGATGGTCTAATGGGAATGCCTGGACCTCCTGGTCCTCAAGGTACTGCAATTTTTGCTTTCAACTATTAGCACAATATCTATGATGTATTTGCATTATACGATGCACTACATCAACAAGTACCGAATTTATAGGACCTCCTGGGATACCCGGAAAGCCGGGAATTTGCCCAAAATGCCCAGTTGCCGAGAATTTTGGAATGTTCCGTACGGAATGTCCAAAAGTTGAACCAATGGAATGTCCAACACAGATGACACTTGAAAGTAAAGGTGGACCAAGATATGTTGAACATCAATTGCCGTATTTTGTTAAGATGGTCTGTTTTGGTCACTCATTTTCATTTTCAATTTTTCAGTCTGTATATGTAAAAACTTAAATAATATTGAAGAATGAGGCATTATTTTAATAGATGCTTTTGAATGATAGTGATTTGACGGCAGAAATTGACAAATGTGTTCGCGTTTGTCTATCAAATGTAACAGTACCATCTGAGACAATTACAGTACCAATCAGTACTGAGATACCGTATATCGAAGGTGCAACAGCACGTAAGTTTTTGTTCTTATAAGTTTTAAATTTTCAATGCTGAAATTAAGACAACTTCTCTTCCTGTTATTATGGGAAGTTTTGTTTAATTATTTGTATTAAATTTCCAATTACAGATTGTTATTTGGAAGATGTCGGCAAACCGATATTTCATGCGCATTCCAATACCTATTTCGGAGCATGGATGCGTGATGCTTATCCACAAAATGGAAAGATATGCATATTTTCATTATTATTTCTAGAAAAATAATGGCAATATTGAACGATACAATCTATTGATTAGCTTTTTTAATTTTCACTCTTTAATCATCAAACATTTTTTTGCGCAACAAAAAATTCTATTAAAGGATATGATGAAACGTTGGATGACAAAGCATTTTCAAGGTGACACAGTGGAGGAGTATTTAGATGAAGGCGACATGCGAAGACAGCGTGTTTTTGTCACGTTAGCAATCTTTTACTTTTTTATGATTAATATTTGAATTCGATAATGATAAATTGAAATACGCTGATGATCGCTGGAAATTTTCACAATGTGATATATTTCGAGCAAGTTTCAAATAAGTTGCAAAGAAGCAAAGTGTTTTCGAATAGTTTCGGAAAGTATTGGATATTTAAGCGGTGAAATCATTGATGTTTTATTGCCAATTGAGCAAAGTGTTGGATGCTTCTAATAGCATTGTTAATAATTAGATTAATTTTCACGATTATATAGACGAAACTATATTTGGAAAAGTTTCATATGCAATTGTATCAAGTGATTATATCCCATTGGATAGACCAAATAATTTTGGAATTAAAAGAGATTTTTTCTGAAAATAAATTAAACTTTGAAGAGTAGTGATAATATCTATTTTAACTAGTTCATTTTTTTCATAAGAAATGACTAATTAGTCGATTGAATCTTAGACATCATCTACCTTACTTGTATGATGGAACAAATTTGATATTTTTCAATGGTTCATTATATTTTCATCGTGCTGGCACTCCTAAAATTGGAAAATATGAGTTAAATTCGAAAACATATAACGAAGTGATAATTCATAAACATGCAGCGCATAAAGGGAACAATGTAAGTTAAATTTCATTTTTATGGCAGATAGAAATTTTTTAATCGAAATTTGCAACCGTAAACTTTTACTCATTCACAGTTTAAAATTTTGCAGAGCACTTGTATAAAATTTATCTATTTTTTTTTCGCAAAGTTTGTTCTTCAATTTTACAGTTCTTTTAGTATGAACTTTTTTGAGTTATAAAAATTTTTTTAGTATCTATTCAACTTATCGATGAACTATTTTGATTTGGCTGTAGATGAGAATGCTTTATGGGTATTATTTCATTATGAGAATGAACCATTTCTATCAGTAGCGAAATTGGACATCAGCAATTTAACTATCTATGAAACTTGGAATCTAACGCTGATTAATCATGCCGAAGTGGCAAATGGTTTTGTCGTTTGCGGTGTACTATATTTGGTTAGCTTAAATTTTAAAAATTTGATGAAAAATATATGAAAATTGCTTTTTTCGACTTTTCGCATTTAATTGAAAGCGAAAGATAGATGGACCTAAAATTACTTGAACAATTCCATAATAAAATATGACCACAAACTTTTCAAATTATTAGTTTTAATTTGAGATTTTTTTGCAGGTGGAAAGTTCATATGATTTAAAGAGTGAAATCGCAATTGCATACGATTTGTATCGCGATAAATACCGTAAACCAAACATTCATTGGATTAATCTTTACCAAAATGCTAATATGATATCATATAATCCTTATGATAAGCGAATTTACGTTTATGATCATGGATATTTGCTAACTCTACCAGCAAGAATTACATGGACAGCCAAATAGAAACTTAAGAGTCAAATGGATATTTAGAGAGCCAAACACGGACTTGAAGAATCAAAAAAGAATTTGAAGAGTGAAATAGGAATCTGTCACAATCATCGATTTATAATTGTTTTGCACATATAAGTCATGACGAATTATTCATCATATTTGTATCATTTGGCAACATAGGTTAACTAATTTTCTAATTAATTTGTTTAAACATCTAAACTATTTATTTTTTTATACCTAATTTTGCATAGTACTGTCTTGATAGATCATATTTCTTCGTCTATTACTTGTTATATTGTTTTGACAACAAGAGTTTTCATAATATCAAAAATTATTTGACAAGAAATTTAGTTAATCCTAAATTTATCAAAACAAATAGCATATACATAAAGAAGTCTGAAAATGGCAATTGATGCCATCATTCACCACATTTCCAATCAGTCACATCATTTGTTCCGGATCCCATAAATGTTGCTATAAATAGTGAAAAAATAACGGATTTCAGATAAAAAAACCAAACAAGTAAATGATGTCAAGTCATTTTAAAAAGTTCAAATTAGTCAAAATATTGATTATATCAATCTGAATCGAATTGCTGATAACATTAATCAAGATTTTGATGGCAACAACATAAGATCTTTTTGACGATTAATTCAAAAGCTTATCCAGGCGATATTAATAATTGATACATTAGTTTTGGGAACTGCTAGTAAAAGATACAGAAAAGATAGCTATCAATCAGTTATAAATTTATTATGAAAAAACCATTCGTGAAGATAGTTGCATATGTCGGAAATATCCGAAGGATGTAATTAAAGCAAGCAAGGAGTGTTAAAGGTTAGCAAGCGCGTAGTTTAAAATGGATCAGCATGCCGATAAACATATTTACCGCCAAAACGATAAGCAGAAGGATAAACATGTTTCCCGCCAAAATGCTCCAATTAATTGCATTGCATTCTCTATGGATAAGATGCTTCTCTCTTTATCTTCAAAGACAAACAAAGCGACAGGTTGGAGATTAGTAGAAGAGGAGGAGTTTCGAAAGGATTTAAAAGATTCGGAATTTTAAAGCAGAATCACTTTTTACAATAGTTTCTACAATGATGACGGTTCACTTTTTTCTACACCAATTGTCAACAAGTATTCTTCTTAGAAAGTTTTTTAACCGATACAGCAACAGTTTCTATAAAAAATCGACAATCAAGAACGGATATTCTGCTCTACTGACAGCAAATTTTTTTCTGCTAGCATCATTTTGAATATTCTTCAATAATTTTTTGCATTATACAGGAAGATACATTCTTGCATTTATCAATAGAACCTTTTTATTAAAGGATTCGTTTCTGTCACGTCAAATTAAAATCAACTCTTCCGACAGCATGTGTTAAAGAGTTCCAAGTAATTTAATTATCTGTATATCAAAGATTTCACGTTTTCATTATTCAGAAATTCAGTAACACATTATTTCTATGTTTGACTTGATATTCTAATTTTCAGATTCTATATCTAATGATAATGAATGAAATGCAATTAACTTGAAGTAAGCAGAAAGCTAAGGAAAGCGAATAAATATGCCAGTATTTTTATTTCTGAATTAACGATGGATTTATGACGAATTTATGACTGATGCGTTTTGCATCATTGCCAAAGAAAAGTAAGCTATCGATCTTTTAGAGAAAATTAATGATAATAAATCTTTTATAAGGGTAAGATCAGAGCGTAGCTTCATGAAAACAATAGCTGGCTCATGCTTTTACATCGCTTGCAGCTTTAGCAGAATATTTAAGTAAGTGAAAACATGCTACGCCTTTGTTGTGTGTCAACAGACAAGAAAGGTATATACTTTACTGAGCGCACTTCATTTGTAGAAGATGTTTGATTAAAAACTTGGCGAAGCAGCTGTAAACAAGTTGCACCATACTCTAGAGCCATTTTTTTTTTTTTTTTTTTTTGATATTAGCTATTGCCTTGATCTAATAATAAGCAATACTTGATTTAACAATATTTTTACTGAAGATTGGAATCGATCTTGCCTTCCACTTTAGCAAAAATCGTATGATCTTTACCCATACCAACATTTATTTCAGGGTGAAATTCTGTTCCCCTTTGACGAGCAATTATATTGCGAGGAATAATCTTCCCATTTTTTTTTTTCTCATTCCTAATCTACGACCTGCAGAATTTCTACTATTACAGGAACCACCACTTGATTTTTTAATTGTCATTTACTTACACGAAACTACCTACTACTCTCCGCATCCTTTATAGGACTTAGAGATCCTTGGTAACAGGGTAAAAGATGCAGTGAAAATAAGTTAATTTTCTAATGTTTATTACTGTAGAGCTTTTGTTGTAGTAATAGGGCTATGTGTTGCAGTAGCTAACCCCTAATGAAGTAAACAAAGTATATAAAACAAATCAATTCATATAAGGATTCAATAAGTCATAAATCAGAGTATAAAAGAGCAAACTGATAGTTCAAGTATAAAACGACTACCATAAAAAAGTTTTACCAAACTTATCCTTTTCTTAACTAAATTAAGATCTAATTAAGCTGAAATTAATTCTTCAATTTCATCAATTGAAAGACCAGTAGACTCAGTTCACTGTATCACTGGAATCCAGAGAAGTAGATTCTAATATTATGTACTAGAATAATATTTCTTTTGGACTTTTAAATTATTTTAGCTATGAATGTTTAAGAAATTTCCTGATGGAAAAAAAAGAGAAAAGAAACCAACGTAGTGCTATTCTTAATTGATGATAGATTTTTATAAAATTTTGTTATGCTTCTATCACATGATAAGTTGGCCGCAATATTATTATTGATTTAGATACGATTTTTATGACTTGTCAGATGCTGTTTTGTTCGGTGTTTGATTGGGCGGTTGTTTGTTTATTGCCTGCTGCCATCAGACAAATAGTATGTATAACTCAGATATATTATTATCAAAGCATTCTTTAATGCAAGATGAATTTTCAAGATATAGACTCATAGTAATTGAAATATTTAACAGAGCTCTGAATGATTTGTAGGTAAGCTATTTGGTATAATTCATTTGAAGTGTTTGTGGAAAAAAAAAATTGTTGTGAAGCAAAATTCTTTGATCTTTCAAATAATGCTATACATACTTTGCATTAAAAGTTTTCGAATTTTTATCAAAATAAAATTCTTTTTTATAAATTTTCGAAGCTTTAAATACAAAATGAAAAGTTTTTTTTTTTTTTTTTTCGAAGCAGTTTATGATCGGCACATTTTTATGATGGCTAATGTAGCATTAGATTCTCTATCCTTATCCTCAAAACGGATTATAAAAATTATTGAAAATATCTTTTAGGAAAAAATTATTGAAAAAAAAAGGTAATTATAGAAATTATTTTTCATACTTTGTCGATGCTTTGTCAAAGAATATCGAATCCTGATATATATGAATGAAATAATTTTATATGTCATAATTATAAATGATTTATAATCGTTTTAGTAAAGACTGCTATGAAAGAAACGGAATCTGAATTATTTTCTCGCTACTATTTTTATACTTCAATACATGGTTAGAATTGTAAAATCTTGGGAAATGAATAGATCCTTTTCAGTCAAATTTTTACATAATTTATAAAATCGGAATTCATTGATAAAAATAAATTTTTGAAAATTTTCCATCAAATATGCTATAACTTAAAAAATTTTGCATGAAATGAAATACTGAAAGCAATCAGTATTTCATTATTAATAGGCATATTTTCAATTTATATTGCCAGGTTGATATGAATGCAAAATTTTTCATTGTATATTTCCTTCTGTTGTAAGCTATGCCATATGAATCAATACTTTTCAGCAAACAAACTTTATAAATATTTGAATTCCAATTAAAATTTATGCAAGATTAAAAGTTAGTACATTATTAATAGGCATATTTTCAACTAAAACTTCTAGTTGCCGATTAATACTCTCATTGTGCTTTTTTTCATCGTAAGCTGTATCTTATGGACTAACATATTTTAGTAGATGACTTTCTAAATATTTAAATTTCAATTAAATTTTATGCAAGAATTTATATAATGCACGAATACGTATTTGCAGCAACACGTTATTTTATTCTGCCTGTTTACTACATTAGATTCTTCCGAGTGACATATCTGCCATTTTTATGATAATTTTTTATCAGAAAAAAAAAAAAAAAAAGAAAAATAATTAAGAGTTTTAGAAAATTAGCAGTGGATAACGGAGTTCCGTTATTTGTTTCTGAAACTATAAATTAAAACTGCAAATATTATCACATGAGATTTGCTGCTGTCCAATGGATGATTGAATTGTTCAGTTCTTAACAAACTACGATTTAAAAAATTTTATCGCATTTAAACTTTTTTTTTTTTTTTTTTTCATTTATATTATGAATATTCTTAAAAGTTGAAATTATGTCAAGCAAATTTCGCTGCTTAAATTATTAATTATTGCAGGAAGCTTAAACAGTTGGAAGAGATGATGAAATTAATTTACTTTTTGTTCAAAAAATAGAATATCATCTGGTGGAAATAAAGTAATCTAAACAAAATAAAAATTTCATCATAAAAGATGGCTTGTACGATCAGTAATCTATTGGTGAATGAATCAGTGCATCTGTAAGCTAATTTTTCCAATATTTCATACTGTTATCATCAATAAATCTCGTTTGAAATCAAAAGTAATGTGTTACATATCAAAACATCATTTCTACAAGTTAAATAATCTTTGCTGTCATATAATGAATGAAATTCTACTCACGAGAAATTACGAATCAGCATTGGTATCTTGCAAGTTTGGAAGATGAATTAGTGCAGTGCAACGCAAACAGATATTTTATCATAAAATGATGTTGATTCAATTTGCTTCCTTGTTGATTGATTTCAAGTTCATATTTCTTTTTTCTTTTTGACGAAGAATATTTTTGAAAAATCTTACCATTGATAAATTGAATAATTTATGGTATTTTCTAGATTTCAAGCTCTGCTGGTTTTATTTCATTGGTTGTTCAAAAAGTTTGTGCATCATCATACTCAGCGATTGTTTTATTAAAAACTTAATAAGCAAACAGTAAATATTAGAATTAAATCGATAAATTTGAAAATTAGAATTTCTCAACGATATCCAAAGAATTTTATGCATTTTATAGTAGGCTGAGGAAGTTTCTCTTGAAATGCAATTCTTAAACTTGCATGAAGTAAAATCCTTACAATGATTTTTACTATTAGAGACGTTTACTAGATACTAATAAATATACTGCCTTAAATTTACCCGTTAAAGTTTTAATTAAACTAAAAGTTTACAATTACTGAATCTACGATTTATATGCTTTGATAGATTGTTGATTTGATTTAAATATGAGCAATGGATATTTTAGCAAAAAATGAGCAAAAATATTTTGAAAATTTGAAAATTGCAGAATACAATTTTTATAAGGTTTAAAAAATAGCTTAAGCTATGAACAATTTTATTTATTTATCTTGCTATAATCAACTATTATGTGAGTTTGATTGAGAATAAAGGCTGTAAGAAATATTATTGTTTGGTGGATTCTAATTAGGAAAATTCTCTAAAAAAACCGAACTTCAACAAATGCCTCAGTTCGAGAATTTCTTAGATTCGATAAAAGACAAGCGATAACATTTTTGTAACTCATCATTCTACTAACATTTGAAGTTTAATAAGTATTTTTGAGGCACTCACAAATATTTAATAACAAATAAGATGAATATTGAAAATAATAACTTGGAATATTGGAAAAAATAAATAAGAATTATTTATTAATATTGGGAAAAAATAAATAAGAATTCCTTTATTCCCGCACTAAATTTTTTATCAAGTAAGTGTTTTGCAAAGTAACTTTTTTTTTTTAAATATCTAGACAAATCTCTGAGTTCGATTTTTTCTCAGAAAAATGATAAATTGGTTTTTTTTGAAAAATAAGTTATCTTTAGAACCTAGAAGAGAATTTTAGCTTCGTTCATCCGTTTTTAATTTTAAATATTTTTTTATAATTCTTAGAAAAAATGTTGCAGGAAGATCGCAAAAAAAAAAATATCCAAATTTCAATTATATTCAATGGTAAATTATAAGAGAACAAATGAAGGAAAACTTTGATGAGTTCCCAATGCAAATGATAATCAAAAGTTAATAATATGAGAATATTGATAAAAATGATTCCTTTTTGATTAAAACGATGAGAAAGTGATAAGAAAAAAATGTAGTTACAATCAGAATTACTTTTTGAACAATTTGATTCAAAATTTAAAAATTATTAAGCCATGCTATGCTAATTGGAATTAGATAATTAACGATTCACACTGTAACCTTTTTTACACTCATTAATTAATTTAAAATGAAATTTACTGCGAAACAAGATACATTTAGAATCAATTGTGATAAATCAATTGTGATTGTATCGTAATATTTCATTAGCTTCCATTGTATTTAACTTCTATTGTATATTCTGCTCTATTATTTATTTCACCACTTCAAAATATCCAAAAATTAGGAATTTAAAGGAATTATTCATTGAATTTCAAAGATTTCCTGTGAAAATTGCAACGAATTATAATTGATAAATGAATATCAATGATTATTTTATTTTCTGGATCATCATTTTTAAATGTAATTAATTGGATGCAAATCAATGTAGAACAGAGAAAAGATTAGAAGATATGTTAACATGGATGATCTCATCTACCATAATATTCTCCATAATTAGATTTCAGTTATAAGAAAATCGTAAGATGGGATATTGAAGCTAATGATGAACTTATGCATCCTCCGTCCGTGCTCTGAATATTGAGCTACTGATGATAAATTAAATGCATTGAAATCTGAAGCTAAGTTACGAGGAATCCATCTTTTTGTTTTCGGAAATATTCAAATTAGAATGATAATGAGTGATTTTTGATCTGCCTCTATTTGATGTCAACAATGAAATAGCAAAACAAGATATTGTTTGTAAAATTATGATGCTACGATTATTTATTGTTATATTTGCAATATTTCATATATCAGTTAGCTTCTTTTTTTTTTTTTTTTTTTTTTTTTTTTTTTTTGTTTTGACTTAGAATAATAACAATAATAAAGACTTGAAGAAAGAAGGGAAAAAAAAAAGTGAAAAATTATGAAAATGTTGGAAAAGCCAAATAACAGTACTCGTAATAGATTACTGAACGATATCCTGTAAAAGCTATGAAAAAAAATTTTCTTCATCGTTTAATTATAATTGTTCAAAATTGGGAATTATCTGAGAAAAGAAAAAATATTTCCCAACTTTTTAAATTTAATTTCTCCAAAAAATTTCGTCTTTCTCTCTGGAAGAAAATAAGGCTCACATATAAAATTAACGCAATAAATAAATGGAATATTTCAGATAAGTGGGAAGCTACAAAATTACTTTATCTTAACAGTTAAAATAACAATTAATCGAATTGGAAGATTCTATTTTGCATTCACTTTCGTTGAAATGCAAATTTGAAATTAATTGAGATCCAAAGTGGAAGAAAAATTTCAATCATTAAATGAATTTTCGCAGAATTTCAATACGTCAAATTCACTCATCCATGCAGTATTAGTATATGTTTATATATAAACATTCATTTTTATGCAAACATGCGATTATTAGCGTCATGATTTATTCATCGCATTGATGTTTTGCAAAATTTAAATCAATTTATTCATCTAAAACACTTGAGAATTATCATTTTTTTTTTTGTGCTTTAATGCTTTATTCAATTCAAAAAATGAATGTTTCATTGATTATTTACTTAGGCAATAAACTGCACAGACAACCAACAATATCACATAATTGTCAGTTTTTCACAAAGCTAAGGCAAAAAATTTTATTGGAGCAAAATTTCGCTATTGGATTTACTTATCAAATAGATATACAATATGAGATTTATCCATAGATGAATATTATTAATTAATGTTGTAGCAATTAACAGGAAAAAATGGAATACATTAATTATTTTTATGTTTAATCAAACAAATTTAATATTGCCAACAAATTAAATTTCGCGCTGAAACATTTTCATTTCACAATTGCTGATTATATTTAATGGATGAGCTGCGTAAATTTTTATCCGTAAAATTTCGAGGAATGGAAAATGCGGAAAAAATGTGGCTGCAATGGCGTTTTCTGGTCCGTTCCGCTGATCGTTTGCCTTGTATTCCTGTACAATGAGTATTTGATATATTACGTAACAATCTATATGACGTGTTCATGGCCCATGCCATCATTGCGAGAACAGCAATCGAAAGAGGAAACACGAGTAATGATGTTGACCGATATCCATCTCCTTGGGCCCCATCGAGGACATTGGTTCGATAAGTTGAGGCGGTTCGCTTCTTTTCTATTCTCTTTGTAAAAATCAGAATTAAAAAAGAATTGCATGAAAATAAAGATAACAATGCCACATTTCCTTTTTCCTTTTTTCGTTATCCCAAGATTTGAATGTTAAAAATAAGTATATGAAAAGTGGAATTGCTTATATCACGATGAAAAATTACATCAAGAAAGTTGGTCAGTATTATTATATAAAAGTAGAAATACTTGGATAAATAAAATGACAAAAGGAAATTATTTAATCAAAGGATAAACGTTGGAGTACAAAAATGATGAATAAAAATTAATATAAAATTTGCTTGAATAAATTGAAGTAATAATTGCTTAAAATGTAAATGATATTTTATTCGAAAAAAAAAAATTAATCGCATAAACTAAAATTAAATAAAAATACATACAACTTTCAAAAGCTAAGTGGATATGCTTTGAAATTAATGTTTAGAAATGTTTAAAAAAAATGAATAGAGATTCAGTTCTATTACATTTTGTTTAGATTTCAAGTTTCAACTGAATGAGATTTGAAATAAGTTTTAGATTTGAGATATTTTGGGTCAGTGAGACAAGTTTTGATTGGATGAGAACTTGTTTTTCTTTTTCTTTTTTTTTTTATGAGTAAGAATATGGGAAGCATTTTTCATTCATATATTAAGTTTACTAGATCTTTTTCATTCAGTTAATCTATTTTAGATATTTAAGTTTCGACTACAAAGAAAAATGGGCGCATTAATGAATAAATATTGGATTTGTTGTTTTTCAGGGAATGGCAAATGTATCGGTCATTTCAGTCAGCCATATCATTAATGCGTCCAGATGCCGTTTTCTTTTTAGATTTGTTTAAATATATATTTAAATTCTAAAAATACATGTCCGAAATAAATATTCATTTCTTAAGTATGCATCGAAAAAGCAATAAGAATAAGTTTTATTAGCTTGCATAATTAGCGGCAATATATCAACGTCGTTTTTTTCATGATTTGAAATTGCGCAAAATAAGTGGCTTAATCGATTTTGAGTGCAAATATGTTATATCGAAGATGTGCTTTTTTGCATTTGCATAGTTCTATTTTTATTTTCATTTTAATGGATTTATTTTTTTCTGGCAATTTTTAATAAAAAGGAAAGATTTGCAGGATAATAGCGAAAGAAAATTTTTAAATTTTTTTTAAAATAAATCAGAAATGATTTTGTGAGAGAAATACAATTTCAGGTGATCTATTTGACGAAAGTACTATAAGCAATTATCAGGAGCTTGTGAATTATGTGAATCGTTTCGATGAACTTTTTTATGTGCCCAAAAATGTGGAGAGGCAATGTATTCTGGGCAATCATGATATTGGGTTTCATGATGAGTAAGCTTCATAATGCACTGTATTGTTTTAATTTCGAGCTTTTCCTGACTTGAATTTGTATTAAACAGGATCTTTAAAACTGGAATTGCAATTCAGTTTTTAGTCAGTTACACATATGTTTACATGATAATTATAAATCGTCAATTATGTAATTCTTTTCAATTCAATTTTGATTTTTTTTCTTAAAGACATCAGTCGTAGCATATGTTGAAAATGTTCCAGGTTACATAAATATGATGGTTAAAGCATGATCATAGCTTTGGATCCATTAGAAATAACGCGTTAATTTGTTAATAATTATAAAATGATCAAATCAGACTCATTTAATACTGTTGTTAAATTTAGAAAATGTTTTTTGAATCCTTCAACTTTTGAAAAACTTGAAGTTTCCAAAAATTTCCAAGTATAAGAATTCCAAAAGTTTCTTTCGATTAGGATTAGTCCAGGACGACTCCAGTTTCTCTCGCACCATTTTTCTCGGTCATTTGCGGATCACATTGTTATTGGTGGGAATCATTTTGTATTATTAAATTCTATGACGGTTGAACGTGATAATTGTCCTCTCTGCACTGCTACGGAACATCAACTTGAGGAATTGAGTCGACGTTTTGATTGCACTAGAAATAGAACAATGTGTAGCATACAATCAAGGCCGATTTTGTTACTTCACATTCCACTGTATAGGTGAATTTCAATGAAATTTGACTTTTTTTTTTTTTTTTTTCAAGTTATTTATTCTAATCTATAAAGAACGTTCGATATTGTCACTATATATGAACATTATCTTCGTGATATTCGACCAAGTTATTTTTCAAATGAGAATTTCTTCTAAATTACTTAATTGAAAATTACAAATATCTTCCAGAGGACAAATCTCGCATATATTATTGAGTGATTCAAGAAATTTTATGTAATTTCCATATAGTTTTTGAAATTCAGGACGAGTGATGCGCACTGTCCGGATGACTATGATGCAAGTCGAGAACCAATAAAATCGAAGCGTTTTCATGTTGGCATCGATTGTCTTTCGAATGCTTCTTCTCACTACATTTTGGAAAAGTTGAAACCTCGCGCTATTTTTAATGGTCATACACATTATAGTTGTCAGACTTGGTGAGTTCCAGTTCCAGAATTTGACTTAACGCTAATCCTTATTCAAATCATCTTCACGAAATAAACTTGCGCATACATTAGCATGAAAAATTCTTGTACATAAAGTAGTATTTGTGATTAACTATTTGGTTTGAACTTATAAAGTTTGTGATCTCATTAAATTCTGCATGATTTTCAAATTTATTTCCTAAAATTTTTCGGCATGAAAAGTTACAAATTCATGACGTTTTGAAGAAAAATGTTCTTACTGCATTATTTTCCTTAGCATTATTTCGAACATATTAAGAATAATGATTTCGAAAGACATCTCTAATTTATCTTATATTATAGGTGGCGATCACCATACAGTATGTATGAATGGACATTATCTTCATTTTCATGGCGAAATATTCCACAACCTGCTTTTCTTCTTGTCACCATAATGTCTAATGATATACAGGTTAACAAATGCTTTTTACCAAATGAGAAAACAGTTGTCGGTAGCTATGTCATGACTGCTTTGGGCTTAATATTTTTGTTATTCTACTATTTAGTTCCGCATTTACGATACCGGCAATCAGATTCGTCATATCAGATCTTAACTGAGAAATATGATTAAGGAATGCTGTTGCGTTTAGTAACTGTCAAGTTTAAGATCTTTTTTTTTCTTTTTTAATTATCCTGTCGAAATTTTGAAATCCGATAATGTTGAAGCTTTTACAATATTTGTTTTTAGTGGTTTTCATCCCATCAAAACAATCAGTAGTTTATATTTCGGAATAACTAAAATATTCTATAAATATAGATATGATGAAACAGTCAAGAATATTTATATTATAGAAATATTTTAGTATAATCAAACTGTCGATCTTTATGCTATAGTTAGCACATTGTAAATTATGTTGTATTATGATGACATGGAATAAACAAACTCTCTTTGCATTATGTTAACATTTTGTAAATTATATTAGGATTGACATAGAGGATGAATTCTTTGTTCAAAGAAACTTTCAAAAATGAAGAAGAAAATCTAGCGATAGGCCCGGTTAGAGATATTTTTGGATAATTGTCCGTCTCTAATGTAGACTAAAAATAATTCCTCCTTCAACCAACAAAACCTTTATCACAACTATTATCTGTTCTAAGTATCGAGAAACTTTTATGACAAAAGAGACTTAATACCTTGTGCTTTGAGAAACAAAGGAGGAACTAGATTGCTCGATCTTAAATCAACTTTTTTTATTTTTTATTTTTTTATTCACTCACTATCTTAACTACTCGATAATTCAGATCTATTTCGAATGATATCAATTTTCATAGTTTTTCTTTCGGAAAAAAAAAATATTTTCCTTTGGTTTCTTTGGTCGTCTTTCTTGTTTTTAACAGCACCCAAACGAATTGCTGTACATACATTTATAATTTTATGCATTTTCTACCATATTATAATTGCATTTCAAACACATATAAAATACTGTTTGTCCTTCATCAGCAGATCGTGTTTGTCTACATGCATAGCTCATCTTGTCATGGCCACATTTATCACATATTTTATCCACAACAGGATTTTCCAATATACCTTCTTTGGCATCCATCACACGTTTTTGATATATTTTTTCGGATCTATATACCAGTTTATTTAGAATGGCTGAAAATTTAAGCAAATTTTATCTCCACTTTTCAATGCTGTAAAAGAGAAAAGATTACTGACAACATCATAAAATTATTATATTCCGAAGATGTTTTTACGTTGATCGAAAGACTATAGTCATATAGGTAGGAATAGAAAGTTAGACACTAATTAATGTATTTTAATTTCTTTATTCATTTAATTTAAATAACTCCTCTTTAAACAAGAGTGCATTTGAACTAAATGAGTACGGTAGTCCATTTTTGGACAATCCCTAGTTTTAATTATCCTTGTGAATAATCTTTCAATAATTTTTTTTTTTTGATCAGATATTCATGATTATAATAGACAATCTTAGTATCGGAAATATTAGAAATCTCAATGCTTATCATCTAGTTAAAAATTTATATTGACTAATTGCTAAAAATACCGACGTTTGATGTGCCATTGCGTACGGCAGTAATTACACGTGATGGTAATCGGAGCAGTAGCTGGTATTGGTAGCACTGTGCCGCATTCAGAACAAAATTCGGACAACATCAGTATTGCCTAAAATGAAATAAATTAAGAATTTAATTTCTATTAGGGAATTGATTGTATACAGCTTTGAAAATTTCGAAAAAATTTTCTCCGGAAACGAGATAATAGGAAATTTGGAAATCCACCAAAAAATTAGTATTTATTTATAAATTGTCCATGAATTTCTCCCTTATTCACGTTATACATCGATTTCATTTGCAATAAAACTATGCCACATTAATTCTTCGAATTCTTTTAAAATATATGTTCCGAAGTTCTAATTAAAATCAGATTTGACACTCTACGAATGCAGTACAGATAGAATGTTTCTTCGAGTAATACTTTTTATGATACACTTTAATCTTCCAAATCAAAAAGTTTATTTATTCCGCAAAAAATAACGAGTTGCTATATCAGATTTATTTTTTCTATAATTACAATGCGAATAATGATTATTTATTGCTTTAACTATAACATAATAACTATTTATTGCTTTAACTATAACATAAAAAATCAAAATCAAGCAACTCTGAAATGGATGTAATAAAATACATAAGGCAGAAGGTTTATTAAATGATTTTCTTTGAGATGTTGATTTTATGTTGATCCATGACTTTTTTTTTTCTACAATTATCATTCTCAAGCCAGGAAAATAAAAGGCCAGTTATATTTAATATTTTTATCGCTCTAAACATAATTCATCATTGATAAGCTAGCAAATCAATTTTAACTAAGAAATTTCCCCATAAGTCCAACATAGAATGCTCCATTTTACTTGAAAAATATTCAATGTTGTATTTTCCCATATAATTCGGAAAATTGTCACTAGAATCTATTTTCTATTAATCATAACCTAAAAACAAAAAACAAACAAACAAACGAAGAACTGAATATATCACAGAAACTACGATGGAATCAAAAAATGACACATAATAGAAAATTGAGAATGAGGATAAAAAAAAAAAGGGAAACTGGAAAATTAGACAAAAAATCTAGTCATCATAAAATGGAATGATGCAATCAATCAAGTCACATAAAAATAGAAAGAACTGAAACTTGTATATATACATTTGCAATTATTTTTGATTTTAATGATACAGTTTCTTGTTGAACAGTGATGGAAGACACAAATTACTAGATGATTTTATTATCTTCTTCCCACTATACCATATTTTTTCAAAGTTGCTTGTGGCCTGAAATCGTCTGGAATCCTGGAATCCTTTCATTATTTCTTATAAATTCGAAAAAAAAAAAACTTCACATTACAGTTCTGGAATTTCAGTGTTTGAATTTCAAATGCAAAACCTAAAGCTCTATCTGGATTAAACACGAACGCTATATTCAACAGCATATTAAAAAGGATATCACAAATTCATATTTATACACTGTTGATTGTACAAAAAAGAGAAGTAATCATTAGAGAGTAGCTAATATCCTTGAGAAACTGATAATTACGACAGCGAGTGTTTGTGCTGAACCAAGTATCATGCAATGCCAGCAACTAATTGCTTTATCAGCTGACGAAAACATCAGCGCTATTGAAGCACTTGTTAACGCACCAACAGTTGCAGGGCCTAATATTGCCATACCTGAAAGAAATATCATCAAAGATGAATATCTTGAAAATGATTGAATAATCAGAATCTCTATAAAATTTAAACAAGTTTTAAATTATAATTAATATAATATAAAACAGACATAACATAAACAGAACCTCTAACGTTATTGTTTGTATGTTATTGTTTTTTTTTTTTTTTTTGTAGTTACTGGCAAAATATTACTTATTAATTCTAGATAATTTATCATATATAATTAGTAATCAACAATACCTAAACCATATATGAATTAAAGTAAGCGGTTAAAATTATTAATTTCGTCAATCTCCTTCAAGTGATACAGATGAACCATTACGAGATGCTTTAGTTCCTCACTTTCTAGCATCAGTTTAGCGTTAATTCGTATTTTAATTTTTAGCTGATTTCTTATATTATTTATCCATTAATAAAAGAATATGATGAATCAAAAGTGAATGAGAATCACGAAATTTCTTTTTATGTCTAATATTCGGCTTAATTTAAATCTTCCATTTTAAAATTTGTAGCATTTAAATGCTAATTTATTCATCAATAATTTCCTAAACAAAATTAACCTACAAATTCATATGAAGTTTTGAGAAAAAGTAAACTATCCTAAGCGAAATATTTCACTTGTTTACTGAAAATGGAGAAAAATCACGATTGATATCTGAGCAAAAGAATATGATGAACAATATGGAACATCCTACATCTTATAGGATGTAATATCATAGAGTGAACCGACTTAAAAATAAATTTATTCAAGAAAATAGGAATAACCATACTTGGATACATTAAGCTCCTAGCATAATAGACATTAATATGATCTTAATGAACGGAAAAAAAAGCTATAATTTGGCTAAGTGACGAAATTTAGCGAACTAACCAAATATAGAAGCTGCATAAATAAACATCCATGGATGGTTTCGCAACATAATCATCGAAATCAATGCTACAATAATATAAACAAATACATATGAAATAACCATCCATATGGTAATTCCAAGGAACATTTCCCAGAACGACGATATATCTTCGCCACTTAGTGTCAGCACTTTCCACAACGAATAATTGCTTGTCCTGGAATTCCTACACTTCATTATTTGTTGAAATTGATGTAAAAAAAAAATCTCCTGAAAGTAAAATTACTATTTGATTAAATTTATGCATCATTTTTATTTCATGATTTAGAAACTAAACTTACGTTGCGGAAGTATTTACTTCCACCGCAAAAATCGAAAAATGTTCGGCAGCCATTTTTAAGGCAATAATCGTTAAAAAAGGAAATAGAAAAAAACATCTTCAACAACCCATCTGTACATTCCTGAAAACATATTAGTGATGATATTTAAGGAATGCTTGAATATTTACAAGTAACGTACGGTCAATCAACTTATCTGCGATAATTTCGTGGCTGTATAGATTATCTTAAGTTGTTACTGTTCATTAATACAGTAAGAGTTATTCTATTCAAATATAGTAATCTACATTTAGTAACTTACGGCCCATCCACAATCTTATATGAATATAACCTGTGATTCCATACTGGCTGGATTGTGTTCCTCTTGATATTCTAAGGTAAATGATTTTCAAGATGAGACAAGCAATACTGCTCGTAGCCAGATATTAGGTGATTCACCCATCAAGCAACTATCTTCATAAAACTAGAAATATCATATAACGAAGGAAGATATCACGAAAATCAAATCAGCTTCCTAAGTAATCTTCCGCCAACTTATCAAACCGAACCCATAAGTTGGCCAAGAAAATTCATGAAACGAGATGTATCGAATTTATCTAATATTTAATCAAAATAACATTGTATTCAACAGAAGAAATTTGAACTGCAATTTCTGTTTTATTGAGAGAAAACATGAGACATAAAAAGATATTTTACCAAAAGAGTATTGAATTTTATCAAGAAATTCAAATTCTTGAAACGACACATCATTTTCAGAAAAAAGAATGCAATTAATAAAATTTGCTAATGTCAATAATATAATCAAAAAATAGAAATTAACAATATATTATCACGAACATCACTAATAAAACTAAAGAATGCAAGAAAACACTTATGTAATGGAATCAATGAAATACAATTGAGATTCAGAATTATCATAATTCTGACACACCAAAGAACCATGTAACCAATACTTGATATCATTACGAGATGTCGAAAAGCATGATTTGCTGCTTGGCATTATATGTAATAAGCTAAATAGAAATCTAAATTGAAAATAACTGTGAAACAAGACCTTGGAAGATGAATATTCTAAACAAGAAAATTAAAACTAATTTACGTCATAACATTCTACTAAGATAAAACCGGAATACAAAATAATAAATTTTGAAGTGGAAAATGAGATTTAAACTATTACCAAAAAAAAAAAAAAAAAAAAAAAAAAAACGATTCATGCGATTGTAATCTGGAATTTCCTGGCAAAAAATAAAGCAAACTTTTGGAAAATCCAGTCATATCAGTAATTTCTTTAATATAAAACAATATTTTGTGTGGCAAATGCACTTGAAAGGGATGCAGCAGAATCAGTATCCATCCAAGCAAACGGTATTCCAATATCTGCGACACAACATAAATTATCTGAATTCTTCCGCTTTAGAACTACAATAACAAGCAATGATTACAGGTTTGAAATCAGTTTTTCTAACATAATATGCAGTCTTGGATTAAAAGAAAGGATTGATAAAGTAAGATGAGTTTGTTAGACTTTCTGACTGAGAAAAAAAAAAGAAAAAAATCTAAAAAACTTACAGTCATCGTAATAAGTTCCAACACCAACCATCAAAATATGCTCATTTTTGACGAGCTCTGGAGATTTTTCTATACAAATTAAATGAACTGATGATCCCAAATTTTTTATCCATTCCTTGACACTTTTCAAAAGCAAAGGACCCAAAACCACGATAAGCTGCAACGATTTCAACCAGAAATCCAACAAATTATGCACAATTATGCTTTTGTTTTCATTCAATTAAAAAAAAAAAAAAAAACCTCTGATACAAAAAAGAAAAAAAAAATCGTGATTACAAAAAAATGATGAAACAATTCATTTATTGGAACTAAGCAAAAGCAGTTATTAGAATTATAGTTAAAATCACATAACTGAAGAACTAAACTTATTCCAGTAGCAAAAATCAACATTTGAATGTCAACTTGGTAAATAAAATTATTTTAAATTTTAAAATACCAATAATATAAAGCAGCTTAATTCCATTTTCACCAAGAAAATAGACTCTATTTTACTGTGACACTAAAACTGACATTTTAGAGAAAGCATAGAAATAAATCAAAAATTATTACCTGAACATCCTGTTTCGGAAGCTCTTGTACATTATGAACTTGAAGTACATGTGGCAAATTATACTGACCAAGTAAGCATGAATATACAACTGTTTGGCAAGCTCTGTTTGAAATATGACGCAAAAACATTGTTGTTAAAAAAGTATTAACTGCTGCTGAGTCCAACACAACTATTTGGCTAACCATTATTTCAAACCTTAATTTATGAATTTTTATTCGTAAAGGAAAAGTAATCGTTCAAAAATCGTTTTAAATCTCGATTATTTATTGGAATATAGAATATGTCTGCTAGTACCAAATTTTAGAATTTCAAAACTTCTGCAGCACTTTAGATCCCTATCGTATGAAACTAATTAAAGAAAAAGATTTACTAACTTTTTATGAAAATTTTTTTTATTATGGTTTTTGTGCTTTATCTACGAGAAAAATTATAATTAAAAATAGAAAAAAGTACCATTTTCCAAGACTTACAATGTACTAAGACATCAAGTTAGACTCGAAAGTATAAATCACTTAAAAATCATTAGATAGTACCAAAATCGCTAATAGAACTGCAGGTTCATTATATATTTAAATTTATATCATTAAATATTATAAAATTCAAAAATAAAATTCACCTATCAATTATTTTCCAAATGAACATCATTAAACGATCAGCGATCATTACATGGAACATATCACTTCCTAAATAAGGTTCCGCTCTCTGAAATAATAACATTAGAAAATAAATGCAGACAAAGCGATTACTTTCTTAATCAGTAGATATTTATCTAAATTTATATTAATCAAACGAAATGATTTGATCAGCATTTAAGTATCTTTTTGGAGAAAATCGTGCATTCTGCAATTAAAACTGCTCAAATTGAATATTAATGGGATTTAATTTAAAAATTGTTCGTACCTATAAAAATTGACATAAACTATTTCTGAAAATTAAATAAAAAAAGTGACCTGTAAAAATCTTTCCTTATCACAAGGTTTTAAAAGCGGAATCAGTTGTCCATCTACTGTCATTTCAAAATGCATTGCAACAAACTGATCATGTGTCTTCGTTGTCCATGACGTAACTCTTGATGGATCCGAAATGACATTTTCGAAGTGCTCATAATTTTTCTGCGCAAACAGCGTCCCGAAAGCTGAGATTTTCTTCTGCTTAGAAATATCCGCATTTTTTTCCTGTTATATCAGATAAATGTCAATGAACTATTATTCCATGGAAGAAAAATATTCATCAGTTCGTCAAGAACTACGATAGAATAAGTTATCGCAACATAAATAATTAACATAAGGGTAATAATGAACGGAAAATCGACGGATAATGGTTTGAAAAGGATCAATTTTTAACCCGAATTATTAAATGACCTACTGTCTTGAATCATATAAATGAATAATTGTAGTAATCATGACTTTATAACAAAAGAAATCGGAATAAAAATACACTGCAATGAATATGAATACAACTCACGTAATTTCGGAAAATCTCTAGATTTTTTTCAAAATCAAAGTCCTCATTCAAATCAAAGTCAATAGGTTTGATAAGACCCTCATTTGTTTTTTTATCTCGATTATTCTGACCATTAATGTCTGATTCCGATACCTCATTAGGTCCACGATCTAAAATTGTCTTTGCTAAAATGTTTTGAAAAAATTTATTAAAAAACTAGCTCTATCGGCGCGTAAATTTTCGTTTGTTCAAAATCTTAAATATCCGGAATTTCTTAAACACGCACTTTATCTGTATTAGTTTAAAATCTAAGATCTCCGAAAGTCTTTACTTATTGATTTGAAATTTTGACACAACGTTGCATTCGAATACACGCATGTTTTTAAACACTTTTTATATATACGCGTTGCTGCAATTCAATATCGTTAAATGAGAAAAAAAAAAAAAAAGAAAAAAAAAAGAAAAAAAAGGAAGAAAAAAGTGCACAGTGGAGAAAATTAATTTCACAATGCTTGCCGGTATACAATACTTTTTGTTGTTCCTTGTCTGTGAGATAGAGATTGTATGTTTGCCGACTCTAGAACACGCAAAATATAATTATCCATGTGAGAAGCATTCCGTCTCTAGATCTAAACTGTAGAATTGTAAAGACTGGCCCTAAGCTTTATTGATGACTGCAAACGCCAAAGAATGGAAACTGCAATCGCTTAAACTGAAAGGCATATCCATTGGACTGAGGACATCTTCACCTTTGAAAGAACTTGCCAAGACTTTTACTTCTACAACATTGCTCATTAATTTTTTATTACAAGCCGCGTATTATTGCAAAATTTTGGTTGGTTGATATTTCACAACATGATAATTGGCAAGTCGATTTTCAACTGCAGCACGTGCGATGGTATCCCTGGCAGATCAAGAGAATTCAGATATTCTCTTGGACAATTAACCGTTTCATTTGCTTCCACAATAGTGTCGACGAACTTATATGCAACTGCCTCGCTTTGAATGTTATACTGAATAACACTGTTAAATTCGTAGACGTCTTTGTTCTTGGCCCCAAGAATAGCTCATTCACTGAGCCAATCGTGATTCTTATAATTGGTTTGAATATTGGGAAATACTTTTTCAATCAATTCTTCTTTTGATGTCACTAAATTGAGAAGTTATGAGGCAATGAAACTCTTCCTGAGGAGATCAACCGGCATTTTTATATAGCCGGTTGATTTGATCTCAGGAGGAGGATTTTTCACTTCGATAGGCCAACAACAGCAGTTGTTTGAATGCTCACTACATTGTCGTATTTTCCATTTGTGACTGTTATTCTCCTTTCGCTCTAGCATCGCTATCGCTTCTGCTGGACTGTTTTGTCTATCATTGAACTGTGGCTCCTGCTGTCGTCGAACTGCCCTCAAAAAAAAAAAAAAAAAACTTGTGACTAAACTTGAAACTGTTCAACTGAACTGTTGGACTGTTGCACTGCCGCTTTTAAAAAATTATATATTAAAAGATACTAACAGTCGTAAATGTTCGTTTGTTTAAAGATTTCAAACAAATTTTAAATCTCCGAAAGCTCTTACCCACTGTTTTGAAATTTTGACAGAACGTTGCATATTCATACTTTTATCGAGCGTACCATGAGTTGTATACTTAAGACCACGGCCACTTTAAAGAAATAGGCATGGTCAATAGATTCAGTCTGCAGATGTGACAGGTAAAAAAGAAACAGATATATCAATATAAAACCACGTGCCTAATCGAATGCAACGTTGTGGCAAAATTTCAAATTAATCGGTAAAGAACTTGAAATGTTGTCTTAAAATGAATAATGAATATTTACGACAAAGAAGCATTCCAAGACATGACCTTATATTAGAAGTCAGAGAGGTAACCTATAAATTGTTTGAACGAAAGACTTCATTATACACTATCATGGCCTTAACATTTTTAATGTAACTAAATTTCTCACAAAGCAACAAATAAACGAAAAAAAAAAACCCTACAGTGATGCATGCATCCTCTGCTCTTATCAATCTTGTAACCAGCTTGGCACCTACCAGCATTCTGCCACATGCTAGCAGTCTCTACTCGCGATACCAGTAATAGCTCTACTCTTCTTAATTGGTGAAACCATCGCTCATCCGACAACTGTTGGGAAAAAAATTCTGATCGATTTGTAACTTCGATTGTAGATTGACTGGATTGAAAATTGCTATTTACTATTGTGATTCTGCTAGATTAGCAAAAAAAGTGACATTTTGATGTTAAAGGAATTAATATGGCTGAAGATGCCTTATAATACGGACTAACTTTGAAAGGACTGCAAATTGTATATCGTAAAAAAAAAAAAAAAAAAAAAAAAAAAAAAACCGTTCGCGCTAGTCCCGCAATGCTGTCTGCTGATATTGATGATGCTTCCCCGAAAACTCTCTTTTTATATATGGATCATCCTTGGGTTTTATAGTGGGCGGAGGATCACACATTAGTTATACAAAAGATTGGTCATGAAGACTAAGGATAAGATCGAAATTCTCACGACCTTTACAGCTTGTAACATTCCTGACAATTGATATCTTAACATTCCACACGGTACCCATAAGCTCTAATAGCAAATCGGAAGATGTGAGAATACTCATATATAAATCATTTGCCTGAGAATATTAGTAAATTCTTCTACATAAATTACTTGAGTTATTTCGTTTTATTTATATTATCGGGTGAAATAGATTAAAGAAAAAATAGGCATATCTATATGAAAACACGCGTCTGTTCGAATGCAACGTTTCTGCAACAATGCAACAGTTGTAATACTCTTTTTAGAGTGTTTAGAATCAAAATCTGAAATTAGTCGGTGAAGAACTCGCAAAGTTATGAAGGGAGAAACAACGAACATTTACGTTTTTATCAGTCCACTCACTTACTTTTTCCTGTCACAAGCGTGACAGAAAAAAAAAAACAGATATATCTAAATAAAAACATGCCTATTTAAATTGTGCCAAAATCTGAAACAATCGGTGAAGAATTTGAAAAGTTATATAAGGAGTCACGATGGAAAATTTATACTTTTACTTATATAGAAAATGAGAAAAACTGATCAAATCAAATTAAATATCTACAACACCTATGGTAGCCTAACCTATACCTACTGCTTTGCAGCGCATCCTCTCAAAATCAATGTTTGAGCACAACAAATATATGCTTACTCCGTCTTCCTTTGTATAATGGACTGGCTGTCGATAACAATGACTTCGATTCACCATTATTTGAAGGAACACATTTTCCACTTGAAATGTGAGTTCCATGACTATTTTTTAATTTTGATCTAAAAAAAAAAAAAAAAAATTAAAAGTAGATATTAACAGTAACTGGATATCTTGAACGAGAAAAATATTAACAGAGATTTCGACAGATATTCTCAGGCCCAATATTGATCGAAATGTACTAAATAGTCGAATCGGATTAATCTAAATCCGCACCACTGAAAATTAATCAATACAGTTACATTCTGAAAAAAAAAAGAAAACATTTACAATGGTTTGATTGTCGAAGGTGAACAAGAAGAACCAGAGGGAGAAGAACAAGGTGACTGTTGTTGCTGATGTAAATTTAACGCAGAAAATGCAGCGATATCAATCTTGCAAGCATTTGTAGTTGCCTTTTTGGAATTTATTCGATGCACTGTCCTCCCATGTTTTATTTTTTTCGATGAACAATCATCGGCAACATGCACAGCTGCAGCATCATCATGAATGATCGTAGATTTTGCGGCATCATCACGAATAGCCGTGGATTCAATGATTTTTTTAGATATCACCTGAATATTATAATTTGAAAGCAAGAAAAAATTTCGAGTAAAATCAAAGATAGGAATTACTGAAATATCATTCAATCAAAATTATGAAAATGTGTACAAATGAGAACTCATTTAAAATCATCTGCATATTTGAGAGCATATATCTCTCACTGTTTTATTATAGCCATCAAAAAATGAATATTATTTATAAATTAGCATTTAGACACGATATTATAAACACTTCTATGATTAATTAGCTTCCGATGATATAAAAGCATCTTTTCTGCTTTGAATAAGTTCGAATTTTTCAAATTATTCAATTTATTGAATTACCAAAAATGCTTAAAAATTTTTATGGAAAAACTCATAAGTTTTATAATTACAGTGATTTTCTTTATTTTCATTTTAATTTCATAAATTATTTTTTACTTCTTCTCTAACTTCTTCGCACGGCATTTTGGTCTCAATATCCAAAATTCGGAAGGAATGAATCGAATTAATCTGGAAAATTTTTTCACGTTCACCCATTGGCTTACCATTTCTGCAAAAAAAAGAAAAAAATTTGTTTCTAAATTCGTTGCTGAAATCTTGAAACTGAAAATAAATTTTAAAACACAATTTATTATTTGAATGCAAACCAAGACCGTACATCGAGATTAGATTTTCTGCATAATTGAATTTTCCAGACAAATCTTTGAGAAAGAAGAGCAAAAAAAAAAAAAGAAAAAAAAAACATACAAAAAAGGTCGCTCCACGAGGACAGTCCGTTTATTCGCATTAACGGACTTGATCCGTCCCTGAATACATCCACCATTTTTCATATTCAACGTTACAACTTGTCCAACGTTGCTCATAGTAATAAAATTATCCTGAAGACTTCATATATTGTAATTAAATTTTCTTCACGCAAATAAATCTTTTTGTATCAAAAAGGTTTCTAAAATTAGTAAATGGATAGTCATGAATGAATCACTTTCTGTTCTTCTATTCTAATGCTAAGACCGAAATCTAAAATACCGAAAGATCAAGAAACACTCTAAAAAAAAAAAAAAAAAAAAAAAAAAACCGTAAAGGAATCCTTGGAAGTTGATATTTCCGAAAAAAATTCAAACTAATGGACTAGTCTTACTGTCAACCTTCAAAGGTATATGATCAAGTATATGATCATGAACTAACACACTTACTATAATTTCGTCTTAATACTAAGCTAATATTCGATGCATCGTTAATTCCTGAAACTCGATCAATTCGAGAATGCGAAATAAATGAAAAGAATAAAGTAAATTAACTAGCTATATCTTAATCGGATTGATTAAGTTTCTGCGGTCGTGCAATAACAAGTGAAACCCATATAGCAATATAAAAATAAATTCAACTATTCTAGATGGATGAGTAACACTATGATCGTAAAAGTAATGTTTAAATGGGCATTTTCCGGAGGAAAATTCATCAGATCGTAATGATCTATGAAGATGAATTTACGGAATCGGATCATAAGAGGTATTGCTGGAAATCACAAACGATTGAACTATTTAAGATAAACGATCCAAAATGAGATGAGATAGCATAAGATAGAATTATAGAGCATCATAGAATAAAAAGATAATCTTTGTAACATCTAATCTATCCAAATAAGAATTCAAATGAAAATTATATACAAATGAAAATTCACTCAATCTATGGTGAGTCTTCTTCTTTATTGCAAATAATTTCGAAGATTAATCGACTGCTGTTCTTATTCAATTTATATTTTTCAAATTTAGAAAAGCCTAGCGAAATTTTAAATTAGAGAAAAGCGGAAAAATACCGTGATACACAGCTAATCCAACAATCATACCGCACACCATCCCTCGACTTAGACGCTTTTTTTCATAACACATCATTTTGGGCCGTATATTAAAAAACCCGATGTGAAAATGTCTTTCCTTGAGAAATAAGGTTTGCGGGGATTTTTGTAATTTATTCTTGCAACCGGTAATTATTTCATTTCTCTAATTTTTGAATTTGAAAAATATGAGTTGAGTAAAAACACTAGGCGATTGATCTTTGAGATTATTTACAAAAAAGTCAAAAATTTAATTTAGAACTTCATTTTTGTATTTCATTTCTGTAACGAGTAATAGATCATGCACAGCGATAATAGTTGTCAGAATAAAATCGCTGGGTATAATTCCATGAAAAAGTTCTGAATTGAAATTTTCTTTTTTGGAAATTGATAGCTGTTTCAGAATGATTACATTAATGGCTTAAACAGAATGTATGATGGAAATGCTTGCAAGAACGATAGTTGCAGTATCTCGATGCATAAAGTCGCCAAAATTAGTACCTTTTACTCATGGTAAGTGGTAAGAGAAATAAAGTCACTTTCTTAAGAATCTTGGGAATTGTGGTACCACAAAGTGAACTGTAGTCTAAATGTTTACAGTTTTGCAAAACCATTATTAGTTCTCAATTATTTTTGCCTTTTTAATAAGCTAGCGAGAAGATTTAATCTCAGTAATTAAAGTTAGAAAATCTATTGGTTTTAAAAAATTCTAAGTAATCTTAGAATAACTGTCAAAGAAGATAACTTTCAAAAGAATTACCATTTTAATCTTATTCTTTAGCAAACGAATTTCAGATATTTAGTCTTCATAAATTGATAGTAATATTGTCATTTTGATTAATCCACATAGCTCTTCTCATATATATTTGTCGATTTTATCTCATTTGATATTCTTTGCTTCATTCTTTCAACATTTAGTTAGCACTTACCAAGAGCCCATCGATCTCCACCTTTTTTTTTTTTTGCTCTCTCTTAATCTTTATTTTAACTTAAATTATTGTTTTTGATCCTTCTCATGTTCGTTGATACTTCCTTGTTTGATGATTGAGTGAATTTTAAATCACCACTTATTAATACATCATTTGATTCATTGGTAAATTGTCAAATTTCTTACTTCAGGACTGGTAACGACATTAAGGAATTATGCTGCAGTGGGCTCAAAAATTATTGCCGAAAAAGCGGATAAAAGTTTCATTGATTTGAATACCGAGAAGCTATGCAGTCATGTTTGTGTAAATTATCTTATTGAGGGTATGTTTGAACAGTAAAATCTTCTACATCGAATTTATTGATATACTAATCTGATGTGCCAACTACCAGGTCATCTAACATTCATCACGCAATTCTCGGATTTGAAAATGGAATTTAAAAAAAAAAATAATTTATCAGTACATTAAATTTAGCTGTCATTAATTACAGGTGGAGAAGATCCGAAAATTTTGCCTGATTCCGAATATCCATCATGGCTTTTTGAATTGAAGTTGGAAGAAAGAAAAGAACTGGAAGATTTAGATCCAGAAGTTGACGGCTGGCTTTATTGGCGAGCCTACCGGTTGGTCAGTATTTGATTTGTTTACAGAATATTATATCTTTCGGGAACATATTCTCATATTATGGAAGAATTTCAAAGACTTAATTTTAGCGACAATTACGTCAAATTCATCGCATAGAAAAACTAAAGCATAAGTTTATCAATCTGCAAGACTCGCCAACAATGCGGAAAAGTGGTTATCGAGGAAAGAAATCTTCTTTGTATGAAGTGTGATATTTCTTTATGCTATAAATAACTGTGCAACTTTAGCATTTCTTAACACTAGTCATCTAAAAACCTGGACCCTGCATTTATTTCTTCCGAATCAGTATAAATCTTGAGATTGAAGTAGTGCTGTTAATTAGGAATACATGTGATAGATATATTTTGAAAATGGCAAATTCTGTCTCTGAAATGAAATCCTTAACAGTGATAAATTTAACTGTGATAGCCATATTTCTTTGACCGTAGGTTTTTGCTGGATGTGTCAATAAGTTAGCTAATTAGAGACCTCTGTAGCATTCTTTTCTGCTATTCTTGTTACTACCTGCGAAGAATCTCAAATTGTGTTGTAACTTTGTCTTACAAATTTTGTCTATTCAAAATTATAAGTTGGCATTTTCTTTCATTTTTGTTAATATTAACATATATTTTACTGTCTATTAATTGTCTATTGCTTTTCATGACTCGTTATTAGCAATTTGTTGCTCATTATTTACCAGATTTTTATTGTTAAGACAACGATTCTAGAAATTTATTGGCAGTGATGATTACAGCTTGATAAAGAATGCTATAATTTGAGGTGCTCCAAGTCTTTTTTGCAAATTATATAGTTGTTACAGATGTAGCGTTAATTTAAACTTAATATTTATCGAAAAATAACCAGTACTGAAATCAGCCTTTAAATCTTTAAATCTTAAGACTTTAAATCTTAAGTGAGGCACTGATATATTATATTCTCTTCATTGCAAACTTAATTGATAAAACAGACCAGTTCCACAAGTTAGGTCCAAAAATCTAGTTATAGTTGATCATTTGTAAGGTGAATTGTCTGAAATTTGGATCGTAAGATTTGATATTGCTACTGAGTTATGTTTGATAAACATATAATTCTATTGAAATCAGAGGACTATCATATTTCCACAAAACATAACAAAATGTCATAGGTTTCAAATCTCATGCTTTAAACTTTGTATCAATTTATAAATCCCTAATTTTTCAGAACAACAATTTGAAATTATAGTTAGAATTTGAAATTGGAGATCCTATAACACATGGCATTTAATATTTCGACAAAGGAAATGTTTATAACACAAAAAATGTGACATGTCTTCACCTTTGGCCTTTCATAGCTCTATATATCTCTTTTTCCACAGTGCTTTTTCTTTTGTAAATCTTTAGTTATAGTAAGAATCTTATCTTCATCAGGCAATTGGTCATCATGTTCACACGCTTTCATCAAAGGATTATAAATTACAAAAACCATATGGATCCTTTGTAATGGTATATAGCGCCATTCATTTGTTTAGATTATCTGATTTATCGTTAATATTGTAAACTGTCATCATTTTGTTACAGTTATCATTGTTGTCATCATCATCATCAGCTAGATATTTTCAAATTTGATCTGGATTACGGTATCCATATGTCCATAATTCCAAGACTTCAATTCGTAAACGACGGATGATTACTGTAATTAGGATTTGTTAATGATGATAAATTTTTAATGACAGATGTCACTATATTTGAAAAGAACGTGTCAGATTTGATTATAATGACATGCCAAAAAATGAGCAAATTGAAGAAGAAAAACAAAAAGAATAGGGGCATAAAATAGCGGGATAATATCAGTTTTTTGATCAATTGGTGATCGTGTTTTGACGCAGAGCTTCTAGAACCAATTCTAGAATGATGCTTTGATGAAATTTCAAAACTTCTGATGTACCATGCAAACGATATGTATAATAATAATAATAATAATATTTTCAATACTATTTTCCAATAATATTCCTAAAGAACAACAATAATTTAGCAATTTTAATCTTTAATCTTTAATATGCAATTCAGAATTTCTGTAGCTCGATTTCAGTAATTACAGAAAGATATCAAGTAATAATAAATTCTCATATTTGTGTGTGTGTTTGTATTCCATAGAAAACTATTTATTATATATTTTAAAATTAATAATAAAAAAGAAATTTTACGTCGAAAAATTATAAACTGATAAGCTTGGATTGAATCAGAATTCCTGATTTCTTTTTTTATTGGTAGATTAAAAGTTCAAATCCATGAACTCTCGATGTTTACATACTACATTCAGGAAAATACCTGGCAAAATATCTTTTCTTTTTTGATTTATTAGTCAAAGAAGTGATTAGATGCGATTGTGAAAAATATTCTGATAAAAAGTTAGTCTCTTTGTTTTACATATCTATTCCGATAAATAAGAAATGCATGAAAATCCATCTGTAATCTATCTCGGGAAACAAGAAGTATATGAAAATCTACTTGCAAACTATCCCGGAAAATAAGAAACGTATGAAAATTGTATTTTTAGCATCAATTTTAATTCAGAAATTTCTCTTCAACAAACCAAAAAGTGAAGTAAGGAAGAAAATGAAATATGAAAAGAAAACAGAAGAAAATGATAGAATTGGCGGTGAATTTCCCTTAACATTGAAGATGTAAAAATTTCAAAGATCCTTATCATACCAACCATCATCTTAACAAACATGCCTTACCACATGTTTACATATTTACAACATGTAATGAGATAAATGGAATTTTTTCCTTTTTTTTTTTCTTTTTTTCCCTTTTTTTTTTTATGCGAAAACTCATCGAACAATTCTCATCAAAATTAAAAAAGACAAAGATAAAATTAGGATGCTAAATTTCCAGAAATTTCCATAAATTACCCCTTTATTTTATTTTTCCATTTCTTTTCCATAATTCTAGCATTATATTTTTACTAATAATTAATTTGATCTTGTGATTAAAAAAATGAAATTTGATTTTTTGAATATCAAATGAAATTTATGATTACTTTGTTTTATTGCAGATAAAACTATACAAATAAAAATGCAAATGTTCATTACTACTTGCCATACAACATTTCAAGTTCCCTCACTGATTGATTTGAAATTTTAATGCAATGTTTCATTCAAATAGACGAGTGTTTCTATTTAGATATACTTTTACTCCTTATTTTTACTTTTCACACTCGTGACAGGTAAAAGTAAGTAAAATGAGCAGACTGAATTTATTGACCATGCCTATTTTCTGCATTGTTCATTTTTACACAACGTTTCAAATTCTTCACCGTCTGATTTCAAATTTCGACACAACGTTGCATTCGAATAGGCGCATGTTTCAGTAATTAACGGATTAGCTGGATCGGCCACGTGAAACTTTAGTTTCGATATATAATTATTAGATCGAAGAATGCTTGACTTTTTATTTTTATCAATAGAAGTGCAGAAGATAAGAGCTATCAAATACCGGAAATATTTCATTCTTTTCATTCATTATTAAAATGATAGAAATATTGAGGGGGGGGGGGGAAAAAAAAAAGAAATCCCGCACAGAAATTTTCTTTTGTAGAGGGGAAAAAAATGCGGTTAAAAATCTTTTTTTTTTTCGCAAATATTGGCAGTCTCTTTGGCGAAAGAAATTCCTCAACCAAATATATATTTGATTGTTATCAGTAAACGAATGCATATGTATATGTGTGTGTGTGTGTGTGTGTGTGTGTGTGTCACCTATCATGTCACCATTTAGATTGTAGAAATCATGCATTACCTCACTCATTCTATCTATCAAATTGCTTATTCTTTCTATCGAGATCAATTTTCCTCGTTTCTTCTCAAAATTAATGGTTTTTCAAAGTTCTCTTTTCTATCTACATCTCCTCTGGCCACAACTTGTCCCCCCTATTTCGGTCTTCGCTCGATTGATAACATTAAACCTGATTGACCTATATGTCAAAATTGTCCGATATCGAGATTCTTTCAACTTTGAGGTGAGATTTATGACTTTGATATGAGTGTCTTTCTACCTCCTATTACATGGTGTTATCGCACCCTCAAAACAATACTCAACCACTGACACATACAGGTACCGATTAACTCGACCGATATATCGCCACATACGCATTCACAAACACATACATATATATGTGACAGAAAAATACATTGATAATAGGCTGTGATATCAATTATTTGATAATCATCAGAAATAATCATCATCAGAAACATCTCAGAAATACCATGGATATACTCTTGATTTTCCGTATTCATTGATGCTCTGGAAAGGACAGTTCAGTGTTTTGCAAATGGTACGCAAATTATGATCGACCAGTTTGTTGCGTTGGCAGAAACAAAATGGTTGCGATCGAGCGGTCAAGTTTTACTTTTGCGTCATTGCAATGAAGGACAACGATCTGAACACAACTCTGCGCGTACAGAGAGGTTTTTGCAACTCTGTGCAGAGAATAATATGCAAGTAGTTAACATATTACCAGAAACCAAGAAAATTTACCGCATTTCGATATAATTTCCAAAAAAAAAAAAAAAAAAAAAAAATTATAATTTTTAAAAATT
>JAOVVO010000735.1:0-39481 GCA_028564675.1 Onchocerca lupi | reverse complement strand
TTATTATTATTATTATTATTATTATTATTATTATTATTGTTATTATTATTATTATTGCTATTAATATCATTACTAGTGGTTAGCAATGATAGTACAAATTAATAGTATTATTATTAATAATTATGGCAATAGAAAGTATTATTATTACTATTAATAGTAATGGTAAGAGATGAGTTGAAGTATGAGTAAAAGTATTTTTACTTCTTTCAATAATGCGATATTATAAATATTAATAATTAAAGAGTAATAAAAATGAGTATTGTGATCATGTTATTGTTTTAATCCAAAATATGGTAACTCAGATGACAATCTCTTCTGTTTTGTCATCCTCCAACTCATTTTTGCATTTATCATTATCATTTGTCACTCATATGCTATCACTAATCACTACATAAGTATTTATCTTTCCAACATAATTTCATTTTAACGCAAACTTTATTTTTTCGTTTTTTTGTATTTCTCGAAAATTAACCGATAAATATTTTAAATCGATCAATTTATATCATACAAAGATAAATGGATAGAATAAGTATTTTGTCTAACAACTATCGCAGATTTCAGAATGTTTTTAGAATAGAAATGCGAAATTGCTTGAACCACTTAAGACTTTCAGTATCATGCAATCTATTTATAATCAGACAACGATTTCATTAGTCTTGTTAGGCTTTACTTGAACTAATTATATGCTGTGAGCAATTTAGCTAAATATTGCTTTTTTATAATTTCTTTTTCTTGGAGAAAATCTAATTTCTTTCGATATCAATAAATCAATAATTACGCTTCTACATATAATTCATTTCTATAATAACTATTATAAATTTGATTATTTAGAAATTGATTGAAAATTATTTGGGCAATTGATGATGAAAAAATGAATGTTGCACAAAGTCATAATCGTTCTATCTCATTAAGAAGACGTTCACCCAAGACTGATAGTATCAACGCGATAAATTTACGGTAAATCTTCCTACTCTTTCTAAAATCTGTTGATTGATAAGAAATGATAACTTGAGAAAATAAAGATGAACAAAGAAAAGAAGAAGTAGTTAATCAAAAATCTATCCCAAAAAATTCTTTTGTGCCAAAAAATGGAGTGATTAAAGTAATGAACACTAATAATGATAGTGATATAATATTAGTGATGATAATGATAGCATATATATGTGAGCAATATTAAGTATTAACTCCGGGAATTGATCTGGAAAATATGAAATTGAAATATATTTATATTTTATTTCTCTCCTCATTTTTTCTACTTCCTTCTGCTAAAAAACAGTTAGCAATTTCAGGAATATTCTTGTTCATATCAACTTATATATGCATGATTGAATAACTTTTCCAATTTTATTTTTGTTTGAAATCAGTCAACAAGAAAGATTCGTCGATAGTATTCCTTGAAAATTTTTGACATTCAAATTTAAAGAATGAACTTATAAATAGGCATGTCACTGTTGACAAATATTTAATTGAAATTTTGCTTCTTGTTCTATACAATCAAATTTAATTTGATTCAATTTCTTTTCTTCTTGAAATACTGATGAATATCATAAAGCAATTCACTAAAATATAATATCGCTTTCATAACTTCCAACATATGTTGTTGATAAAATTGACAAGTTCAAAATTCAAGTAATATCATTCAATGTATAAAATTAATAGTACTAGATAATTATTTAATATTAAAGTTGATGTTATTGTAAAACAAATGCAAATTATCCTTATAATTGAAAAAAAAAAGCTTGCCATTTTTGTAAGAAAAATCAAAATTTCATTTTTTACAATATAAAATAATAAATTAAATTTTTTTCAATAATATGGTATATATATATATATAAGTAATTACTCAATAAATTTGTTGAAATTTATCTGATTATATTCAGAATTTAATGCATCATAACGACTAATCCTACTGTATCTTTATTTGAACATAGTTATATGTTAGAATCCTAAAAATGAGTTTTACAGTAATCACAGAGTTAAAATTATTTATTTGATCAAGCTGATGCTAACTACAGTTTCGTCACTAAATTTATGTGAACATTTTTTGTTATTTTTCATGTTCCGAGCAAAAAATAATTATGATTAGCATCAGATATATGATCAAAGAAGTGAGATACGTAGAAGTAATTAAAATGTAAATATAAGTCAAGCAAGCAATTGCAAAATTATCATTTATTATCATTTATTAACAGTTAAATTTACAAAAATTTAAGAAAGTATTCAAATTGTTTTGATTTAAATTATAATTCATTAAAAAATAGTTAAAGAGAAATTCATTTCTAAATTTGTTTGTATTTCGGAATTTCTCCAAACAAATGGAGATTTCCATAATATTTACGACATGTACATTACTTTCGTAATATTAATATATATCAAATCGTGATATCAAATCAAATATCACCTGGATTGATGCATCTTAGCTCTGGAAGGATAGATTGATAGTTAGTTTCAGGCTCGGAATCCTAATTCTTGAAGCATTTATAAATAAATGAGCATAGCAGAAATAGAAAATGTGAATATAACATAAGTCAATAAAATGCAAGCAAATATTAAGGATTAAAAAAAAAAAAATTTCGACTCTTTTAAATAGTCTTTGTTTTTTTCTTTTCTACTTCTATTTCGTTTTTTTTTTTTTTTTTTTTTTTCAAATTTAATTTGATTAGCTTACAATGTCACAAACAAATTCTTGCTAAAAAAAATCTCTTTAACACATAATATTGTCAATTTTATATTACGAATGAAAAATAAGATTCATTAAGTACTTCGAAGTACAAAATTTTTCCAGTTTAAAAATTTTTCTCCAAAATAATTTCGGTTGCGAAGCTTTTTTTATTATTCATAATTTATTAATCCCAACATTAATCATCGATCACATATTACAATCCTTTTTAGAATTTTTGTTTCAAGTTAAATATTCCAAATGAATTTTAGAAATAAATTAGTTTATAATTATTTCCATTTAGGAAAATTTCTTAGACAAAACCAAAAAATAAAAAAGTTGGTTGATTATAACTTCAGATATTCATAAAGTAAAAAAAGTAATACAATTAAAAATAAATTTTCAAAAATTGATACAATATATGAATTTTATTATCACCAAAATTTAATGAAATTAATCTTTTTTATTTTTTTAATATTTGAAATTAAAGATCAATGAATTACTTCAGAAATACTTATGAGAAATCAATATTTTGTCATTGCACTTATTTCTGTAAATTTTACAATAACTGATAATTGATAACTAATAAATAGGTTTTGTTAAATCTATTAGTGATCAGTGATAATAGAGATTAAAAATACGATATTTATTTCATATTTAAATATCTTAAGATATATGGCAGATTTTTTTCTTCTGCCTTTTTTTTGTTACACTAATAATTATCATCAGATGGCTGAAGAATCATTAATTATCAATTAAGTGTGAAATTAACAGCTGCTTTAAAGTATCAGAAATATCCGATTTCCGTAAGGGATAAAATATAAATGATCTGATATAAACTGATAGCAAACTATTAGTATAGATTATGAGGAGGAAAAAAGAGAGCAAAGATGAAAGATCGAATCAAATTATCATTGATCTCTTATCTAAATTACAACTTTTTAATCATCATTCCTCTCAAAATTATGCAATATTTATAAGTTATTCTTATTGAAATGATTTCTCTTAGAATCAGAGGAATGATTGTTCGCTGGAAATTTAAAATAAATGAACGGCGAGCATCAGTTATTGTTGAAATGATTAAATTTCAAATATCTAAAAATAAATTTGAAATAGATATGCCAATAATATGATATTTTTAAAACGACATAATGAAAGCACCAGGAATATTTCTGTTTCAAATACCATCGTTGGTGACTAAATTGTCAACATTTTTGAACAAATAACAATGCAAAATTCTCATTTATTTCAAACACTGTAAATAATAATTAAAGTTTGCAAAAATATTTTAAAATTATTAAAATTTCAAAAAAAAACTTTTTAATTATTGTTAAAATTATTAAAATTATTATTAAAATATTTTAAAATTATTAAAATCCAAAATTATTTAAAAAAAAAAAAAAAACTCAATTTAGTCATTGAGGATTATTTGAAAATTTTGATAGATTAGCAAAAATTTCAATTTCTTTTTTCAAATATATTGCCTGAAATATTTTATATTTTTTGAAAATAAATGATCAATTTTGGAAAATAAGTTTTTTCTAAAATCTTTATTTCTAAAATAAGCTAACAATAATGTTTAGAGTTATAATAACTAAATATTTTGCATCATTAAAAAAAAAAAAAAAGCATTTTTCTTTGCTAACTTCGTCTATCTGATTTTTCGATAATCTTCAAACTACAAATTTATAATTGATTTATTTTTCCGTAAACTTTTAGACGTAATCGTTCCGCAAGTGATTCAATTGTTCACAACAAATTTCTTTACAATACTGAAGAACAAATTGAAATTATCATTGAAGTTCGGCAAGTTTTTGCAGTTTTCTCATTTATATTTACGTTTTGCTTTTTCTCATATTGGAAATTGAATTTTTTTAATGTATTAATGTAAAATTCAAGTAATACATCCAATCTTCTATGATTTTTGTACAGAAAGAAACTTTTTTCAAGTGTCAAAATAGTGTCTTGTTGAAATTTATGCAATTTTCTCTACAAAATTATGTCGTTATGTTATTTTTTCAGAATCTATGGATAGCTTCAAATTTTATCAACTAAAATTCAAATCTTATCAAATGACTTTTTTGCATTTTCAGAAATCTTATTAATGATCCATCAAACAGTCAAATCTTCTGTGTACTTTATAAAAATGATCAGGAAGATGAGAGAATGTGGATATTGGTTTGTCTTTTTTAATTTAATCTAGCAACGACTTCGATATTCATTTCAAATTTGATTTCTAAGAAAAGAAATTAAATTTGTCACCACTACTACCAGATAACATTACATCATTACTATACAAAGTCAAATTTTTGCTGTAAAAATTTTATATGAAAGAAAAGAAATTAATAAAAGCTAATTTTTGATACTTAATATTATAATTAATTTCAAAATTTATTCCAAATCTGTATTATTCATGGGATATTTTGTGAATGAAAGCTTAGAAATATTCTTTTTAGAGGCTAAATCATTATCGAACAATCAACGAGCAATTTTCATAATCACTATCATTGCCATCACATTTTAAAATTTAAAATTTACAAAATTTATAGATTTTTATTTGAAAATTAATTTAATTAACGATTTAATTTTAACTTTATGTTGCTGCAGCATTCTACAAGTGAACCAAAATATCGACGCTCAAATCGTGTTATTTTCGATGTCTTCTTCAGTGTTGATTATTTTTTTGAAAGAATACAGCTGTTGAAATTCGAAATGTATGCTTTTAATTTCGATATTTAAGATAGTTTTCTTGAAAGTCTAATTTTTAATAGCTTAGTTTGGAAATTTCATACTAATAATTTTCTACCGTAATCAATTACATTTTAAAATTTAAAATTTGCAAAATTTACAAAAATTTTTTCAAACATTAATTAATCATTTGAGTATTTCTGAGGTGAATAAATTAGATTGGTAATGATAATGAAGAGCAGAAACGAATCCACGATACAAAGGGATATTTGCAGGGGATAAATGAGATATCGCGGGATTAATTATCGTAGATTTAGAATTGTAAATAGATGAAAGAATAAGTTTTAACTTTTTTTTTGTTTTCGAAACTTCAAAGTTTTCGTTTTTTTACAGAAGAGACTATTCGGTGGCTGATTCAGTTAAAAATACAGTTAGTAATCTTATTGGAACTTGTGTACTCAATCTTGATGAATTAATTGGCACATTTGGCGTAAAACTTCAACTGACATTGAAGTAATTGTTTTTCAATTAATTGAAAAAATTATTTAAAGTCTCTTATTTACCCGTTCTTTTGAATATCAAGCAAATTTAACATTTCTATTCTTCCTTTTTTTTTTGTTTGCTTTAATTTTCTATTTTAAAAAACAATTAAAAATATCAATCATTTTTTGAGTACAAAAACATCGATAATAGCCAGAACGAACGGTCAATTTCGAATAGTACCACAAGGTTTGTATCGTGGACAGGCCATTGTCTCTGCTCGTTTACCTGAAAAATCATCACCTGTAATATTGCAATTTTCGGGGAAAAATTTGAAAAAAAAGAATAAATTTTTCGATGAAACATCAGTTTTCTTTGTGGTAAGTGTTACAATTTTTTTTAATAACTAATGAAAATATAACTCCGATCAAAAAGTTTTTGAAAAATAACATTTTTCATAGATGAGTGATTTCAAATGTTAGTAAAATGACATATCAAATGATTTCACAAGCAATTCCTTATGGACTATTTTTAAAAAATTAATTACATCATCGATTGAACTATTCCGATCGATTCGATCCAATCAATTTGTTCCTTAAGTTGATCTTCCTTAAATCAAATTATATTTATAATTTTTTAATTATAAATATATAATTAATGTTACGCATCAAATCGTTTCTCAGATTCATAAGTTGGAAGATGACAAAAAAAAAGAAATATATCGAAGTGAAGTTATACAAAATCATTCACATCCCATTTGGCGACCATTTAATTTGCATTTGAGGAAAATTGCTGATCATCGAAATAGGTTTTGCTTATTTCCTTTAAAATTTCATTAGTAATAAATTTTTTTTTAACTTTACTAAAAAAAAAAACAAATTTATGGTTGCATAATTTTATTATGATTTAGCTAAAATTTAGCAAAATAAACGAAATCTTTACAAGGAAATAAAGAAAAAGCATTCCTTGTTTTCAAGTTCATTGTACATTTGTCGAATGATTATGTTAATTTTGAAATTGATAAAACTTTCGTATTATCATATGATTGCACTTATCATTGTTCTAATATTAGATGCAAAGAAATTTAATCCACGAAAGATTACGAAAATTATTTATCATTTCTTATCACATCAAATATTATCTTTTTGCTTGATGCAATAAGAATTGTATGAAAAAATTGGGCGAATAAATGAACTTTAACCTATGCCATATCTAAAAAAAAAAAAAAAAAAATGTTTAAAAATACAATCCAGAAATGATCTCGGATAATTTGAATTAATTGCAAAAAATGTTTTCATTAAAATTGAATGTTGCAGATTGCTAGAAATATCGGTCATGTACAGCGATGAGATGAATAAAACGGGATTGATTGGATCATTTCTAACAACATATGCAAAAATGAAGTATGGTCCAGGCGAGGAAAATGTTTATAATTTGATCAATCCAAAGAAAATGTCAAAAAAAGGTTATTTAAAAAGTGGAACGATGCAATTGATCAAATTCTCTGATGTATCATTTTACTCCTTCTTGGATTACATCACTAGCGGGTGAGTTGTCGAACTTTTTCACAAATTTTGAAATTTCACACCAATTTACATTTCAACTTGATAATTAAATTGGAAATCCTATACTGTTTGATTTTTCTATTAAATGCATTCTATTATAATACGATTATAATTTCAAACTGTGAACTAAGAATAACAAAATCGACAAATTCATTGCTATTAATTTATTAATTTTACTATCTTTAATTCCATTTTTAAAATTATAATTATTTGTTCTATCATTATGATTTCTGGACTAGAGAACCATATGAAACTACTAAAATATTGAAATGAAAATTCAGAGTATGATATTAATTAGAAGTACCATTAATTAACTAATTAAAATATGAGATTTGATTATTTTTCATTTCTTTACTCAAAAATCGTTCAGAACTCAACTTCATCTAGCAGTAGCAGTGGATTTTTCGAGTGAATTAAATGTTTACAATATGAATGATATACGAGCATTTGATACTGACTTTGAATGTGCTCTGAGAGGTGTCGATAATATTCTTCGAAACTACAACCCGTATGCATTTACAATATCTTTGCTATTACTAATAATGAAAATTGTCAATCAATTTTACAGAAAAATTTAACAATTAAGAATTAAATTCTTACAACAAGCATTATAAAGTTTTATTTATTATTTGAATTTGCAACGATTATTATTAGAAATCAATTTCAATCAAACATAGAGATTGAATTTCATTTCAAATTTAATGCTTCTGTTTCTGAAACAAGATGAATTGACTTTTGCAGAAATAAATCGTTCCCAACATTTGGTTTTGGTGCCAGAATTCCACCATTATACAATAATTCTGATGTTTTTCATTTGGTTAGTAAATGGTTATTTCGAAAAGAAGATTTTTGCAAAAGCATTTAATTCCATTTCCAATATGACAAAGTATTCTGAAATTTCGAAATCAGAAGTATACTATTATTCTAAGCAAGTTGCTTTATCAGGTTACTGGGTATAATATTGCCATCTCTCAATGATACAACTATTAAAACAAATTTGATGGATAAGTAATTGAATTGAAATTTGCATTTGCCAGAAATACTTAAATTATCTAATCATTTAGTATTTATCATTTAAATGAATTTGCAAATATGATCGAGGAATTAAAAATATTTTTGAAAAAAAAAATCTTTTTTTTTTTTTATGGGCATAATATACAGAAATGCATGGAAATGCAATTCATGTTAAAAAATTAAATGACTTAATTAATAATTATCATTCTTATCATTTTGTAAGCAACGATAATTAATAGCTTTGTTAAAATTTAAAAATTAACCTTTGAATTGATTTTTTTTTTTTTTGTTCTAGAATTTTGATGTAGAACCATATTGTCGCGGTATTGAAGGAATATTGGAAGCATATCGAAATGCTAGACGAAATGTAATGCCAAGTGATCATGCCGAATATTTACCTGTTGTAAATGTTGTGGCTGAGTAAGGATACGAGATAATTACTAAAAAATTAATTAAAAATTAAAAAAATTAAATAAAATTTTTAAAGTTAAATAAAATTATAATTTAAAAATAATTTTTTAATAAATATTTCATTTTTTTTTTAAATTATCAATTAAACTTGATAAATATAATGACTTCTTAGATTGCTACATCAATTTCCTGATGATCAAGCAGAAAAAACGAGATGATAAGTGAAAAACGAATGGCCACAATATGTGCTAAATTTTTAGCAAAATTTATTTCAATCAAACTTAATCGTAAAAAAAATTCGTCTAATTTCATTGAAATTTTCAGGTTAGCAAGAAATGCTGGCAGGCCTGGATATCATTACTTTGTCCTGTTGGTTTTTGTATCGCATAATTCAATTGTTAATCCGCAAAGGCTGATGGATGCTATAATGGATGTGACAAAAGCGCCAATGTCAATTATATTTTTGGGAAGTCGACCAACAGAATTCGACAGATATTGCAATTCCACAAGATTCAGGAGAAATATACCGACAGATGCGACAATATCGAATTCGGATTTTCTTGAGGTTTCTTTCATTTTGCGAAAAAAATTGCTAAAGAAAAAATTGAAAAAAAAATTCCTTTACTTATCATTTAATAAGCAAATGATAGCATAATCTAATGTATTAACTGTATTTTTTTACATTTCAAATTTCATTATAACATAATTTTGCAGTAAATTATTTCATATAATATAAATTTTTACATCTTATCACAAAATTTCCTATTCTCTCTTTTTTCTTTTTTTTTTTAAACTGATATTTCTTTGCTTATCATTTGATAAAACATTTCGTTATTTATGATTTGATAAGCATATAATGGCATAATCTAATGTATTAGATTACATGAACAATGATAGTGTTGAATGAAATCTTCATCGTGTTCTTTACAAAAATAACATTACAATAGATAGTAGTTTATAAAAAATTAGAATATAAATTAGTTAGAATTTAAATATGAAATGAAAATTTAAATTTTCTTTTTTCCAGATTTTCTCTTTCACTTTTTCCTTGGTTGCAAATTATCATATTAAATGATCATTTAAATGATATAAAGTTTTTTTAATTTGAATTTGATTGCAGTTTATTGATTTAAATTCGATAATAAAACAAGAAGAAACATTTAATCAAAATGCAAAACGAATAGCTAAACGAGCTTTGCATAATGTTCCGTGGCATCTGATTGCTTATATGCAAAAGAATAATATTTCTGCAAATCCTCCGATACAAGTTAATCTGCTCATCGTTCTGTTAACAATTTTTTGAATTTTTATGTATAAAATTTTAAAATGTCAAGCAAAAAGTCAAGCTAAATTTTAAAATCGAAACTTCCCCAAAAAAAAAAAAGCAAAGAAATTTTCAGATAAATCGTTCACCAAGTTTCCAATCATCAAATTTATTCTTAAATTGGCCATCACAATACGAAGAGCATTTAAGCTGGAACAGGAGGGAGCAAAATCGTAACAAAAGTTCCACTCCATGTGCGACATCACATAATCATTCGCAAAAAGTCCGACAAAAGTATAGAACGGGCAATTTATGGAAAGACGGTAATAGATTTCGTTTCTTAAAAATAATTTGCTAAAATTTCATTTTCTTTCTCGTATTTTTCATTGAATTTGAATAAATTTTTCGAATTAATTTTAAAAATTAGCTTAATTAAGGAAGTTTTTTCTTTTTCTTTTTTTTTTTTTGAATCCATCAAAAGATTCAATTCATTCATTAAAATCAGCAGCAAATCGCTCTCACTCAGCAGCGAGTAGTATGGAGGAAGAATTAAATTTACCACTTCGTCGTCATCTATCAGAATATTCCTCACAACGGCCAAAATTTGTTTTACGAAGACAACTCGCTATTTCATGAAAAATTTGAGAAGAATTGAAACAATGAGGTAACCAATAAATAATTTAATTTCTCACTTATTTAATTAAACTCAATTAAATTTGTTAGCTTCCAAATCTTGCTTGGATATGTATTCGAATGCACATCAAAGAAGAATAGTCAGAGTTATTTTATTCAGACTGTATATTTTAAATTGTATGAATATTTTAAATTTATGCTACTTATTATCAGTTTATCTATCTCACCTAAACTAGCTTCTGACACATAGTTTTCTTAATCTGCGTGAAACTTCTCGAATTTAATTAACAAGTATCACTGTTATGTGAAAGTAAATTTTTGACACTAGAATTTATCAAATTTTATAATAATAATAATTGAAAAAAATTTAAAATATCATATTTTTTTAATATTAATATTTCATTATGAAATTATTTTGCAGTGCTTATTTCAGGAATACATGAAAGAAACGTAAAACAGCTTGTATTTTCATGAAAACTGACCAATATGAAACTAAATTAATGTCCTCAGGAATTTTTTAATTAATAATTTAAGGAAATCACTTTTTTTTTTTTGTATGAATTTCATCAGTAAATTTAGGTAGTTACTGAATAGCATTATCATATTATATTAAAGGTGCTATTAATTAATCACTAATTATTTGCACCAGTTTGAAGCTTTTATTTTCATCATTTAAAATCTTTTGTTATAAAAAATTTTTATTTTCAATTATTAACATTTTCGCGAGCTTTGTATTTTTAAAGAAGATATTCGATAAAAATCTTTCGTATTTTTTCTTTCACAACTTTTATCATTTGTTAAAGGTTACAAAAATGAAATGTCAACCTGAAATGTATGGATGCACGATATTTTCGTCAGATGTGGATGTTTAATAATGGATAATTAAATAAAAAAAATTAAATGAAGAGAAAGAATGAGAAACTTAATAATCATTAATTAAAAAGAAATTAAAGTAATGTTTTGCAAATAAACAATAAGCATAATGTTTATGAAAAGAAATTTCAACTGCTTTTTCAATTATTGCTTCCTCTTTATTACATTAATTCAAGTATTACACAATCAAAATTATTTCGATTGAAAATATGTAATTTTTTACTTCCTATGAAATCATTTAGTCAACAGTAGTATTATTTTCAACTTAAAAATAAATTTGTTTGAATTTATAAAATTCTAAATTTCATCAATTCCAATCTACCAATATAAGCGCTTAACTTTTCGTTATTTAAATAATTACTTAAGTAATGCAAATGATCCAATAAATTTCAATGCGACTAATATTACTTAAATGACAGGGAATGATCAAAAATAGAATATTGAAATAGTAGAAATGTACATCCAAGAATTCCATTCTTAAAAACATTGATAATCCCTAAGGTATTTTATTACCGACAAATTTAAAAAAAAAAAAAGATCGATTTAATCCGTTTTTTTCCCAAACATCAAAAATCACTTCATTGTTCTTGCTGAAAATAATGAATAAGTCAAGGAAGAAATCAATACAGCATAAAAAAAAGAAAAAAGTGGGTGAAAAAGAAATTTTAAATAATTTTCAAAACTGGTTCTTTTTTTCTAAATGAATTTTCATAAATTCATTTTGGTTTCATCAGTACCGATACGCAATTAATAATCAGTTGAATCAGTTTTTGTACAAGAAATAAAGTTTCCTTGCGGTTTTTAAGTAAAAAAATACTTCAGTAAATGAAAATCTTTTGGATTTTCCATAAACCACGTTAAAATTGACTCAATTTTTGGCTTTCAAAGTATTTATATTTTTGAATCCGAAGATAAAGCAGTCTAAAATTCGACAAATTTGTTGCTTAATTGCAAATTAAAACAAGATCTAAATTAAAATACAAAACGAATTTACGTCTAATTGTATTTTTTACAGAAATTATATGTTTGGACTCGTTTGAATTACGTTCTATTTGCAAAGAATCGTTCGGAAACAGCTTCGATACTGGCTCAAGATTTTTCGGGCAATTCTATAATTCAAAAAAAAATTTAATAAAGATCCCTTTAATATCTTATATTTCATTTACTTTATGAAGATTCCGAAATTACTGCAGGTTGAATTGGAAAAAAAAAGGTTTAATTTTAAAGAAATGTAATTTTAAAAAAGACTTCTAAATCAATGCCACATTAATTTCAAGTAAGTTTCGATACATTCAAAAAAAGCTTTCCAGTTCCCATATTACAATATATCATTGGAACGAAAGGAATGATAATATCATTGGAGCGAAATAGAAAGAAATTTTCCGAAATGAATTTTGAAAAATACTCAAACTAGAATAGTTTTTTAAACATATTTTTATTTTCATTCGACAATACAAGCAACAATTAATTTGAAATTTACGAAATGAAAGATTTCTTTAATCGATAATCTCCTTGGCTGTTTTCATCTCTTCCACTCATATCTGAATTTTCACTTCGCATTCAAAAGTCATCCTGAAAACAGCCCAAATAGATTCAATTATAAACAACTCGGGAAGCATCAATCTCTTTCCATTTACATGATCCGCCAATTTGCATAAATGTTGGTATAGGAATCACGGCCGAATGATATTAGATCTGTGCATCTTACTCTACTCATCATATGTTTTTTTCAATCTATGATTACAGGCTCTCTTGTAGATTTTCTCACTCTGTGTCATTCTGTTCTATTGTTATTCTCTCTCTCTCACTTCTTCCCACAAAACTTCTTACAAATAAAATGCACTATTCTTTTTTTGTTCTTCGCTTCAAATGATAAAAGGTATTTGTCGATTTTCACCATCATTCAAACGTGTACCATCAGTTCTGGCCGCTTTTATTTCTTACTTAACCCTTTTCACTTACCGTATTCCATCAAGTATTTACATTTTTAAAGATTTTCATATCTACCAATTGTTTATCTTAACAAAAGATTCTCTCAACTTTATAATTTATTGAAGAGGATTTGCCATTTCATTGTTTTTCATTTAATTTTGCAAAATTTCTAATTCCTATATTCAGAAAAACATCGAGAAATATGTCGTCGCTGAATGTAATTAAAATTATTTTCCGGTTGATCATCCAGTTTGCCAATTAATAAACTCCAAAATCACCGAATTCATTGACTTCAATCACCACATTTAAACGAATCTCTCACTAATTTTTGTCAATTGTATTACTCCATCAATGTTGATTAAAATATTTTAAATTATTCTCTTTTAGAAACAAAAAGTCAGAAAAAAACTTCGAATTCAACATTTTATTCAAAATATCAAGAGTTCAGATCTCATCACTTTTCAGCTGTGATATTTATGGCAAGAAGAATTTATTGCAAAATAAACCTTTTATATAGGTACTTGTCCCTTTAAAGATTCATTGGTCCCTAATCAATTACTTAGATAAATAATGATGTGACGAAATTTCTCGTATTTACTTTTGTGAAATAATTCATTTACTTGTTTACTTATTTATTATCTCGAAATCATTTGTAGCAAGCTATTGATTATTCTTGCTTCGTTCGTTTAATTTTTCGTTCTTTTTCCGAATTTCAAAATATATATACTTGTTTGAATTTTTGACACATAAAAAGTGACATAGTTTTCATGTTATGTGTTACTATAGCTTCAGTGATTTTTTGTAGTCATCAGTTTTTTGTTTGAAGTAAAATTTATTTTCAGATTATTAGTGTAACAGAGTAGCAGATTTCCAGCTAAAGAATGTCGATACTTCCGAGATTAATGAACGAATTCCATCGATAATCATTAAGCAGTTGACTGAACGCGAAATGATTAGTATATAAAAAGATGTTATTTGGTCGATCATTCAGTCAAGGCATATTTTTATGTGCTTTTTTTTAGAGTTGATATTCAAAAACTTCGCAATTTTCTGTAAACTGTACTGGATTAATATATTTCTTCGCTTTTAGCACTTAATTTTACAATATATGAGTTTGAAAAGTCAAAAAAGAAATAAGAAGAATAATACGATAAATTTGAAGAGTAATGAACCTCCGTTATCGGATTTCCAGATTATTTAAAACCTGAGTAGAAATATCTGATAAATAACTGATAGTGTTCTGTGCTAAGAATAGCATCATAAATTTGTCATTCTTAAATTCTCTTGAATCTTTTATATATCCGTTCTCAACCTATGGTAGCAAGGCTTATATAATCAATAAATTGATATTATGTATCGGACATATCCGTTCAGTATGGTATTGTAACTTCTTACAAATAAAATGCATTATTCTTTTTTTATTCTTCGTTTCAAATGACAAAAAGTATTTGTCTATTTTCTCCATCATTCAAATGTGTACCGTCAGTTCTGGCCACTCTTATTTCTTGCTTAACCCTCTTCGCTTACCGTATTCCATCAAGTATTAACATTTATAAAGATTTTCTTATCTATCAATTGTTTATCATAACAAAAGAATCTTAACAAAAGATTCTCTCAACTTTATAATTTATTATTTGAAGAGGATTTGCCATTTCATTGTTTTTCACTTAATTTTGCAAAATTTCGAATTCCTGCATTCAGAAAAATTGTGCAGTAGACATCGAGAAATATGTCGTCGCTGAACGACATTGAAATTACGTTCCGGTTGATATTCCAGTTTGCCGATCAATAAGCTCCAAAATCACCGAATTCATTGACTTCAATCACCACATTTAAACGAATCTCTCACTAATCTTCGTCAGTTGTAGTACTTCATCAATGTTGATTAAAATATTTTAAATTATTCTCTTTTAGAAACAAAGAATTAGAAAAAAAATTTTGAATTTAACGTTCTATTCAAAATATCTAAAGTTCAGATCTCATCACTTTTCAACTGTGACATTTATGGCAAAAAGATTTTATTGCAAAATAAATCTTTTATATAAGTACTTGTCCCTTTAAAGATTCATAAGTCACTGAATTAATTACTTAGATAAATAATGATGTGACAGACTTGCAAGAAGCGCAAAACAATATGACACGATTTGCAAAAAATTTTAAAATTGTTTAATATGTTTCAAAATATTTGGTAGTTATCTGATTTATATGGTAAAGCCAGAACAAGGGAATTCTGCATTGATTATAGTGATAAAGATAGTACAAGCAAAATGACCAGTGAAAATTTTTATATAATTATTGTTTTCTGAAAGTGTTTAATCCATCATTATATGCAGTAATTTGAATTTATTCGTCATCAAGATTAACAACAGTAAGTGAAGAAAATATGAATTTGAAAATTTTAGAGAGTCTAAAATTTTGAAATTTATATTTTCTTCACTTGCTACTGTAATCTTGATGACGATTGCAATTACGATCAGTTGGAGTTATTAATCCTATTAGATTAGAAACATCACTTTGTTTATAAGTGAAGGGTATGAATGAATTGCATTTTGTTATATGCAGTAAAATCGATAGCCAACATTCGTGTTTCAAGCGATCGATAACTACATTTTCAAGTTCTCCATGTTTTTCATTTATATTTCAATAAATTTTCATTTCTGAAATGATTGATTCTACTGAAATCACTCACTTTAGAAAAGAAAACTTTTTGAAAAATTTGAAAATCCTTGCAAAATGAGAAAATATGCGCATCTCCAGTTTGGCAATCCGTTAATGCTTCAGTTAAAAAAAATCTTATTAAGAAGAAGACTTATTTGTTTTAATTCATCAGTACATTAAATTTTAAGGAAGAGGGGAGGGATAATTGTAGTATTATTTTCAATATTAAATAGCATTAATGAGTAATATGCTGAACTTTCTTGTTTGACATTTTGTAGATTCTTAGTAGCAAATATATGGATAAATAATTAATTACCTAATGTTAGGGTCTTATGGGATTAGCGGTACTGATTCAATCAATTTCTGTAATCTTCTGGATACTTTCAATTTTAGAATGTTGTGATTACTAATTGTTATGATGACGACTAAAATCATAAAGTTCAAGTTTTACGTTTGGGTTCAAAGTTTCAGTTAAATAATATTTGTTGTTTATCTGTCATTTTTAAGATCACTGATTATTGCCAAGTATTTGGATAAAATTCAAAATGGTGGAAAATATGGGCAACAAGAATGGAGCAATACACCAGTTGGAGGAAATATACATAATTTCGGCTGTACGTACACCGATAGGTGGTTATCGTAAGATGCTGAAGAGCTGTTCACCGGTATATTTAGGAACTATTGCGACCAAAGAAGCAATCAGAAGAGCTGGTTTGATTTGTTGCTTTTGAAATTACTAATTTTGTCGAAATATTCTCAGAAAGGCTTGAAAGAGATGTGAGCAAGAAATTTTAATCTCTAAGGGTTTTTTATAGTTTTCTTGCTTATGATTTCACATAATTTTTTGTTGGTGGCATGTAAATATACCGCTTATTTTCTGAGTTTTCGAATTCTGTCTGAAATTTAAAAATTTTATTAACAGAATTCTTTGCATACTTTTTCAACCAAGAATTGCTTGTTTTTTCGATATCTGAGAAAAATAGAATTGTAAGGAAGTGATATCTGTATTATGAAAACTTATGATTTTAAGCTCGAAAGATAATTCCCCTTATTTCTATTTCCAAGAAGTTTGTTTGTTTTTCAGTTAGGTCGATCATATGTATGATCTTCAGGGATTTCTCCTAATGATATCGATGAAACGATGGTCGGTTGTGTGCTTACTTCATGCCACGGGCAAAATATCGCTCGACAAATTTCAGTTAACGCTGGTAGATGTTATAAAAATATTTATTGAAATTTCTGAAAAATTCAGATCAATTCAAATTAACGTTCGAAAGAGAACATTCTTAAATTTCTTTTCATACTAAATCAAATCTAGGTATTCCGGTGACGTCGCCAAGCGTAACTATCAACAAAGTATGTTCATCGAGCATGAAGGCAATTATCATGGCTATTCAAGCGGTACATTTAGGCGATCGTGATGTTGTCCTGGCAGCAGGTACTGAAAGTATGAGTAATGCTTACTATGGGGTACCTCGCGGTGACAACAACGATATGAATAGTCCTTTTGTAGTAAGATTTTAAAATTTAAATCTATAATGTCTATTTGCTCATTTTTCAAAATAATGTCAGTTTTTGATCTCTGTGCTTATATCTGTACAGAACTTCTAACTTTCATTCTTAAGTATTAATAATTTTCAGGATAGCATGTTTGAAGATGGTTTAAATGACGCCTTCACAAAATTAAAAATGGGTGTTTGCGCCGAAAAAACTTGCTCTGAATATTCAATAAGCCGTAAAGAACAGGATGAGTATGCGTTGGAAAGCTATCGGCGAGCTCACGATGCTTGGAAGGTAATATTTATTGCGTGATATTTCGTGGTGTTGGCGCTCGGACTTCTCGGTGCATCACATTTAAGCTTACAGGATTTCAAAAAGTCTGTTTAAAGGAAGGCTTATTTACTGAAGAAGTTATACCAGTGAAGTGTTTTGATTCAAATGAATTATTTCAAGATGAAGAATATAAAAGGCTGGATCCTTTGAAGGTAAATATTTGATATTCTTTCAATTTGACATTTTGTTGTTTTTTTCTACCTTTCCAAGAAAAAAGTGTAATGATTGAATTCTGCCAGTTTAACAATGATTCCTTTTTTTCTTCATTGGGATTTGTAATGCTCTTTGATATCTTATTGTTTATCATTCTTTGCCAATTGACTAGCTTGAAGATAATAAAAAAATTACGATTTCAGAAATTTTTATCAGGTTTTTTTTTTTTTTATCAAATTTGATGATTTCCAGGTACCCATTCTGAAACCTGCTTTCGTACCAGATACAGGAACTATAACTGCAGCAAATGCTAGTTCTATTAGTGATGGAGCAGCTGCATTACTGATTGCAAGCGGTAGTTTTATAAGTCGTCAAGGTTGTCAGCCAATAGCACAAGTATTGGGTTATGCAGAAGCTGCACTTGAACCTGTGGAATTCAGTCGTGCACCGTCTGTTGCTGTAAAAAAAGTCAGCTTAAAATAATATTGACAATTTTTTTACTTTTTAATATTCTGTCAATTTTTCGTATAAATTTATTTAATCAGCAAAAAGTGAATGTAATTTTTCTCCAAGATTGATTTTTAAAGTTACTTTCGAAAATTGGCCTATCAATAGAAGAAATTTCATTATGGGAAGTAAATGAAGCATTTGCTGCGACAGCCATTGTTTTCTTGCGTGATATGGGTTTGGATAACAGCCGCGTTAATGTTCGTGGTGGAGCTGTTGCACTCGGCCATCCAATTGGGTTTGTTATTACTTAAAAAAATTTTTTGATTTTTTTTAAAATTTCCATTTTACGAATTCAGGAATCTAACCAAGAGTGAATTGAAATAAGTGTTAAAAGGTGGCATCATGATCTCTTTTTTTATAGAAATTATTTGTCCTTTCCAGTTTAAAATAACTCAATTAATAAGAGACGTGCGTAATAAATATCCTAGCAGTTCTCTTGTTTTGAATATTTTCCGTATTTAAAACATTAGTTTAATGGCTATAGATCTGAAATTTTTTTTGCAACCACATTTATCGAATGATAGTTATGTATTGCATTTAAATTGTCAAGTGAATTCGAATATCGCAACTAGAATCGTTTAATTTCTTGAAATTTCTAATTTTTATCATTAGACATTTTCGATATTTTTACATCTGCTGTTTTCTCTAATGTGTTTCTTTATATATTCCAGTTTCGATTCATCGTTTGCCACGAGTTTCATTCTAACTAAATTTTTTTTGCAGAGCATCTGGTGCACGAATAGTTGTAACGCTGCTCCATGCTCTTCAAGTCAATCAGATTGGTATCGCAACGATATGTAATGGTGGAGGCGAGTCGACCGCTATAGCAGTAAAACGTTTGTAATACCAATAAAAAATTTAAAATTTGGTCATATCTGTTCTGAAGTGTACTTATTTTTTACCGTGAAAAGTGGTCTTTATTGTAACGTAGTATTTGGATGTTCCAAAATTTACTGAAAACGGAAAACATTTGAATATTCCAAGAGTTGCTCTTTTTTAACAGTTAATATTTCTATTCGCCTTATACATTATTATGCATATTTTTTTATTGCATTTCTATGAGAAATGCACTAAAAAATTTGCATCTGGTCAATATATTTTTTTTTTTCTAATTTCTAATTTAGACACTCAGGCATTGTTAAGTTTCAAATTATGTTAGTATTATTTGAATGAAATAAAATAATTTTTAATGCCTTTATATCAGATATAATTAAAATGGAATCTTCGAAAAAATGGAAAAAATGGCATTGTTAAATTTAGAGTTATGTATTTCTGTAGTATTATTTTTTAGTACTATTTAAATAAAATAAAGTAGATTATGATGTTTTTGTATCAAATATAATTAAAATGGAATCTTTGAGAAATGGAAGATGTCAAATTTTAATCTAAACTGCTGGACATGCGAGCCCAATGTTGCTAAAAGCAATTAAGCGGAATCTGGCCTTATTTTATAAATCCGATGGTAGAATCAAAAAATGTGTTAATTTAATTATGTAATGAAATCGTAATAGATCGTATGATCTGACGTTTCAGGAAGCGATTTCTGGATGATGAAGTGAAACTTCCCTTAGTCTTACTGCAATTTGAAATCATTAAACATTTGGAAGCTATTGTTTTATCGATGAAATATAATATGCATTTGACAATTTGGGGAGAACTGACGACGAAATATCTAAAGAGAAAAAGTGATGTGAATGCGTTGTAGATAATGAGCAGATGGTAAAACTAAAATTTATTTGTGGCAATTTTGAAAGGCCAAATAGGCCGATGAGCTATTAATAAGAAATGTATGTTGTGGGAAGCACTGAAATGCATTTAATGTATGTTAGGAATAATTGGGAAGTGGTGGTATGAAGGGCTTGGCTCTTTTTTTTAGGAAGGAATTTTTTTTTTTAGCGGTTGTCTGAAATTCACTTTTCACTTATTGATTTCAGTACTTATATTTTTTATTTTTTGCTCCTCGGAAGGATATTATTTTTAATAACAAAAGAAAAAACAAAATATTGTTTTGTGAAATTTCGCAGTCTTTTTCTTGAAAGAAAAAAAAAAAGCATTTTGGCCTTAGTACCACCATCAATCAATTTAGCTGAAATTTTTTATTTTTTTGAAGAATAACGAATGGATGCCTATTTAAATCTACATCGGTTCAGTTGTCGCATTCTATTTATTCATCTTATAATAATTTTCTGCAACTTCGATAATTTTATCCGGAATAAAGTTTCAGGATATTAACATTTTTTATATCATCTTTCATTTCTTGTTTCCACTTGTCCTATTTCACTACTTTCGTCCTCTTTTTCATAAAACAATATTTTATAAACACAAAAATTCAGTTTGACATATGATGGGCTAAATATTTCAGACTTGTTTAAAGCTGATCGAAGAATAATATCCATAATAATAATATTCATAATAATATTTAAATAATGTTCATATTCATATCATTTCTCTTATCACATTTCCTGATTTGTTTAACCAATTTAATTAATCATTTTATATAAAGGATTAGTGGTAGATTAAATGTTCAGCATGATAAAATTCACATTGCTATATGTCATCAAATTTTGTTTAATTAAATTGTTGATCTAATTGGATGGCTAAAAGCATGATTGTTTCCTCAACTTTTTTCCGCGATTTTTATGCATATTCTATTTTTGCTCAATATCAATTAGACGTAATTACACAATTTAAAAAAGTAAATGAATTAAATTTTATCAAAATTACAAAATTTCATTTCACAATAAAACCACTCTCAAAAATAGAACTTAATGTTCATTTTAATGATAAAATTTTTTGAACTTTTACCTTTTTGTATCGAAAGCAAATAAGCCAATTTTTATTTTTCTTTCCTTTTTTTTTTGATTTGAATTAGCAAAAATGTTTTCCAGTATAACTTAATTTGATAATAAAAATTAAATGATATCTTGCAGGATGCAGAAAAAGAGAAGAGGAAAAGATGAGTCCTGTGTTATCCATAATATTTTGGCAAATTTTTTGTTTCAGCAAACATTAGTATTTTCTGTATTCCTCTTCCATAGAATATAAAGAATTAAAATTTAATTACTCTGGAATCAATAGTGTAGTTTTTAAGTTAGACTAATGAATGAATATTTCAAACATGAATTTTTGAGTTATCAGTAGAAGATTTGCGAAAATCAGATCATTCTAAAGACATTTGATTTGGTTTTGATTTATAGATTCATCTTGAAGCAACAACATGAATTATATCACATCATTCGATATACGACTTAGTAAAGAAGTTTATTATAGTGGTGAAAACTTATCAGGCAATATCATTCTTGAAAATTCACAAAATATTCTTATCAAAGGTTTGAATCACTGCTAACTTAAAATAGAAAATTCAATGATATCACTGTTAGCCATGAAGAATAATTTTTGTCTTAAATCAAAATTTTAAGCTAATCATCTGATTTAGCTTTAAATTTTGATTCATTTTTCTTTCACATCTTTTTTTAAATTTAAATCTTTATTAATTTTCCATTTTCTTTTTACATTTTATCTTTATTTAATTGGAACTGTTAATTACTTATGCTAAATTATTCAAAAAAAAAAAAAAATTGCTTACATGAAAATTTCCACTGATAAATCAATTTCTAACTTTCATTTCACTAAAATCTTCAGATATTCGTGTCATTCTTCGCGGTAAAGCTCATACTCATATTAAATTAAACAAAACAGGTGAAAAACGTACCATTCACGATGAACAATACATATTGAACGAAAAATTGATGGTTTGGGATGAAAGCAAGCATTTTTTTTTTTAAAAATATTCAAAAATTCAGCTAGTAAATTTCATGAAAGAATTAAAATTGTTAAAATAGAAGATGACGGTAATAAAAAATTATATATAAATAATAATTTGTGATATGAAAAAATTAATCACTGCAAGTTTAACTGATTTGAACAATTCAATGATTGAAAATATTGCAATCTTTCACTGAATTTTGATACTCCATCATATTCATCAATTAGTTTCTGTCATGTCATAAATTGTATCAAGTTAAATTAACGAATAATTTTTGCATTTTTAGAATTTATATTTCAAGGTTGGAATTGTTAAATTTTTGTTTTGATGAATTCATTTAATCAAAAATTTAAAATACAAAATTCTGAATTTAATAATTTTAAATTAAAAATTTTAAATCTTAGAAGCTATTCCTATACAATTATGGGAAGAAAATCTTGCAGAAAAATATGATGAAAAAGATGGTGAACCGATTTTAACTCGTGGTTCACATCATTTTCCATTTCAATTTGAATTACCACAAAGTTCAATGCCATGCTCATTGGAGACAAAACTTGGAACGATACGTTATTATGTTAAGGTATAATATCTGATATTGATAAGAAGGATTACTGATAACAAATAATATCAAAGATTCAAATGAGTATTTTGCTCAGTTCAATCGTGTTATATGCAAATTTCGACCTATTAGTGCAACTTCCAGGTAATCATAAATATTCCACATGGTACCATGCCACAAGGGATCAAATATTTCACAATTATTGGGCCATCTACAGATTGTATGGATGAAAAATATTGTGTTCGTTACATTCATTTCATTTTTTTTTTTTTTTTAAATTGAAAATTAAAATTTTAAATTAAATTCAAATTTAAACTTATTCTTATTCCTTGTAGTGTGCATTGCTTGGACAAAATAAAGAAATAACATGGCATGGATGCTGTAAACGTGGTGCTTTGGCATTGCGGTAAGATGAATATTTGCAAAATAATGGAACTTAATAATTAGCTGCTAACTGTTAATTGAATAAAGAATAATTGATAATTAATTATCGAATTATTGAGTTAGAGAAGAATTAGTTATACGATCAAATCAGTCATTTTTAGGAATGTTTTAGATTTTTTTTTTATCGAAACTTTTCCAATTTTTCATTTATAAGCAATATTTGGGTGAACTGATAGATCAACTTCATTGAAGTTAGTTTCAAAGTAATTAGTCCAAAGTATGATTATTCCAAGTCCCACACCGTTTTTATCATTTCTTCCACCAAAATTTCTGGTTCATATAAATTTTTACTTTTGCAGAATTATTATGGATCGTACGGCATATTTATGTGGCGAAAATGTACGAATTTTAGCACATGTTGAAAATCGGCACGATGGAATAGTCTGGATTGCAATGCGTTTAATTCAGGTTTCTTTATTTGTATTAATCTTAACTTTATGCGAAATTTTATAATTTTAAATAATTTAATTTTCATGGAGCATTCCTTTCAACAACAAAAAGAAAAAAGTTTATTTAAGTTGAAAAATGTTTGATTTAAATCATTACAAGATGTCAGAATAGTATATCATTCTAAAATTTGCGGCTATTTTTTCATAGCTTCAAAGTCAAAATCCGCAAACAATATCAACTTAGTGTAAGAATTTTGAATTTTTGAAATGATAAAAGAGAAGATTGGCTAATGATTACTTATTGATTATTTTGCTTAACTAATAAATAATGTTGTTTAATTTCAAATCTAAATTTTAGTAAATTAAAATATTCATTTCAGCATGTAGAATATTTTGTGCGAAAGAATGCTGGAGAAAATAAACACATTGATTGTATAGTTTTAGAACACAAGTGAGTTCTTAAATGATAGCTTCAAATTAACAAAATATCGCAATATTTTTAACATTACTATTTCGATAAATATGGCGGTATTAATTTTCACAGTGATATTACTTAATGCTATTTTTCTCGTAGTACTGAAGGATAGCAATATTGATTGAAAATATCAATGCAATATCATCTTTAAATATCATCAGGACATTACCCGTTCAACCGTATAAGCAAGGCAAATTTGACACAGCTCAACTGCAATCATTTGTCATACCTGTCGTACCTCCAACATTGATCGGTGTTTGTCGATTGTTACAAATCTTCTACATATTTCAAGTAACAATTTATGCATTTCAATTTAATAATTATGTTTTAAAATACTCTATTTTGATTTCTTGATCATTTTTTTTTTTTAAAGAAAGATATGAACATATTCAAAGATATTATTTAGTAATTTTGAAATTATTTCGAAAAAAAAAAAAAAGTGCGGATAAATTTAGCGATAGAGAATTTGGTTATGGCCATGATAGCTCAGTCGGGAGAGCGTTAGACTGAAGATCTAAAGGTCGCCGGTTCGATCCCGGCTCGTGGCAACCCTTCCTTTTCTCTCCTCTTCAAACTTTGATCAATTACTGATAATGATCGGTCTTTTTTAATTAGGAAATGAAAAAGGTTTTCTATTAGAAAATGTTTAGTAATCTGGAGTTAATATGCAATTATAATAACCGATAAATGAATCGAAAATCGAAGATTCACAGATTTCAATGCTGTCGCCAAACTTTGATATGACAAATTGAAATTTAAATTTAGGCTTGCGTAGAAGATGAAAAAGGCAATCAAGCACTAATGATGGAATTTCCACTTACAATTGCAACATTGCCATTTGTGAAAGCAACAATGCCAACACCTATGCTTGATTACGGTATGCAATTTTTCTCCAGTATAACAATTAGAACGATGCAAATGAATTAATTAAAAAACTTTTCATTGGAAATTAAAAATTATGATAAAATATGGAAAAGAAAGGAATAATTGGAGATTTTTCAGTGAAAACTTAAAGAATAAAATTTAGCTATTCTGGTTTGACCAGACAGATTAGAAAAACCTACAAAATCAAAACCAGACACCTCACACGTAAAATTAAAGAAAAAAAAAGATGTGAAAATAAAAAATCAAAAAATTTCATAAAAATTTAGTGATAATCCCTGTCATCTTCCTCCAATTCCTCAAAAAATGAAATTCATTAATAAATATATGACTCAATTAGAAATTAATCACACCCAAATTTCATTTTCAATATTTCTTAAACGATTAATTAAATGATTAGTTTCAGTGATTAATTAATAACTTTGTTAAAGAAATTAAAATTCATAAATAATTTAATTTATAATAATAACAAATCCTTATTACTTTTTTCATGATTTTTAATAATTTTTCTTATTAAAAAATTTAAAAAAGAGAAAAAAAAATTGCAAATAAATTGCAAATATGAGCTACTTGCTGTCTTCCTCAATAGTTATTCAATAATTTTGTAAAGAATTGAAAATGTATAATCGATTTAATGCATAGTTAAGATTGTTCGGTCGGTTGATTTGATGATTTAAAAATCATAGCAAGTTCAATCTCGGTTTGTGATATTTTCAAGAAATTTTAGGGCATTTTTTGGATCATAAAATATTAATTTGACTTGAAAATTTCATGCCTCTACCAATATTAGCAATTTTCAGAAAAATTGAATTCAAAGCGCTGAAAATGTAATTAATGAAATACTAATTTAAAGATCAACTAATTTGATCCTGTCTAATAAGTTGCAAAATTAGTGCAATCAAATTATAATTCTAAGATTTAGTTATTTGCAAAGTATTCATTAATAAGGAATTCTGATATTCTTAATAATAGAAATAAAAGATTTTGTTTTTTAAAAAAAAAAAAAAAACATTTCAATTGTTCAGATACATGTTGCACACATGTTGAAGGTGGTCGTTACATTTCGCCTGAATTTCAAATTGATCATATGAATGATAACAAAGATTTGGGTTTGATTTGCAATTATTTTGAAAACTTTTTAAATTCATTTTGTTTGTGTCATCATTGTAACCCATTTAAATTAGGCAATTATCAACTCGAAATTTTATTTCCAAGTTCCAATAGACATTAGAAATTGAAAATTTATATTTCGAACTTTAAAATCTCTAGAACAATCAGTTGATGATTATGACGTTCTTTATCGTCCGCTTTATGTTTGCATTGCTCAAAAGCAACCTGATCCGAATAGCCACGACATCGATACACAACATCTTGGCCATCAAGTAAGCCTTTAATTCAACAAAACAGGCTTAATAATTTGGTCCAAAAAAAAAAAAAATCTAGCCTAAGTTCAATGTGTTCTTTAAATATAACAATGGTGTTTAATAATAGTTTCTCGGTTGGTATATCACAAATCTATGATAATTTCCTGTTATTTTAAGGTTAAGAAATCCGTATCAATGGTTAGTGGAAATATTTCACGGTTGACCATTTCGGAAATCGATGAATATTTGGAGAAAGAACAGATATCTGATGATGATGATGATGATAAATTTTTGTTCGATAAAAATGATAATCAGGAACCCCTGCTACCAGCTAATCACTCTCCCTCATGTTCTTATTAAATTACAATTAAAAAAATTTCTGCATCACTTGAAAAAATTTCATTTTCAAACTAGTTTCATAAATTAATAATGAACAAGCATGCACGATTCGTGTTATAGTATGTTTTACAAATTAAATCTAGAGAGAGGAAACAATTTTAGGGCTAAACTAAAAAAATTTCATTAACATTTATTTCAAAAAATTACAATGTTTGTCGTAATGTTTATGACAACAAATTCACTTTTGTTTTGAAGCATTCAGAATTATATTCGAAGTTTTTTCGATTATTTCAAAATTGCACGAACAGCTTCTGATATCTGTCTAACGAAACTTTTTTTGATTTCGTATAAAGCATACATATATATTTATTTACCTAAACATTTATATATATCATGAATCTTACGTAAAATGCGCAATAGTTAAGCGTAAATATTAATGCTTGCGTCAGCCAAGATGAATAATGCGTAAAATTGCGAAAATATGGTATATCATTATTAATGTTATTATTTATTTCAAAAATAAACTTTTATTGTCTTTTTAGAGCATTTATAAACAACAAGAGAGCAAATACATGAAATGATCAAGGATGTAAAATTTTGGAGAACATTTTCGATTATTTATAAATTCTTCATTTTTTATTTCTCATATTGAATTTTATCGATTGTAAATCATTTGATAAAATCATCATCCAAAAATATTCGTCGTTTCCGCAACGCAAAAATTAGAGCTAAGATAAAGATGGTGAATGTTACCGTAGCGACAACTAACAGCATTGTTAATTGAGCTAAAATTCGATTAATTATTTGAAATTTAAATTTGAAACAAAAGTAAAAAAAAAAACTGTTCAACTTCGGATCATTGTTTGTTAATATTATCATAATAGCTATCAGATATCATACAACGAATTGAATGGAATAACTTGGAAAATAATATGGTCAACTTTTGATGAATCTGCGGAAACAAACTATCCTTTCAATGAAAAAGTATAGCTAGCAGTAAAAAGAAAAAAAAAATTTCTAAGTCTATCTCATATTTTGATCGCTAATTTCATTCAATTTAAATTCCCCACCTTTTTAAATTCTTCGATGAAATGAATAAAGCAAAGTTAGTTGCATACCTGTTGAGAAGCATGTCCTGGAAGTTTTAATTGGGTTAAATAATCGATTCAAATTTGCTGATTGCATTTCTTCATTACCTAAAAAGATTTGAGAATACGAAAAAAAAACTTGATATCATATTGAAATAATCATTCTGCTGTTAAAAAAGAAATAATCTGGCTGAAAAAGAAAAAACAAATATTTCAAAATGTATGATTTACTTTCATCATCGATGTCAAATATTGTTATGCACTGTTCCGGAAGATCAACATTGGCAATACGTTGTAATTTTGGTCGTGATATCATTGCAGGAGTTGATAAAAAATGTTGATCAGCTGTAAATTTCCATAAATTGATATATCACTTCCCGTTGATTTAAAAGAAATATGAAGTAAAATGCTACAAATAAATTACTCCTTTCAATATAAATTATAATTCTAAGTTCCTGGTATTTCTGAAGTACTAATATGCATGAAGTAGAAAAATTATAAATCACTGCTTTGGCATTCTAAGCCATACATCGAAAAAACTAATTAAAATTCAGATTCATTTTAATTAAACTATTTTCGATTCTAATCTCTCACTATACAAAATCTGAATACTTGAATTTCGTCTTCTTCTGATCAATCGCTTATAAGCGATTCTTTTCTCGTTAAAAACTGTCGTTTTTTGTGCTTCTTCGCCTGTTTCCAACGGTAATTGACCGTATTTTTCTGCTTGTGATGAAGTAGAGATATCCTTATACAGTAAAAATATTAAAAAATCAAAACTGATTCTTAATACTTGAAGAATTAAATAATGAATTGAATCATATTAAATAGTAAAATTGAATCAAATATAGTTAAATTAATTTGGGTAGAATTGAATTAAACAAAAATTACAATTAAAATTAATTTAATTTTTATTCAGAACAAATTTTTCAACTTTACTTCATTATTGCTATCAATAGAGTAGATTGATTTTGACGAAGATTGAAAATAGGATGGTTGAGATAAACGAAATGGCGGAGCTGGTGGACCCGGTGACGGATGGATCAAATAGGATGATTGAAATGAACGAACTGGAGGAGCTGGTGGACCCGGTGACGGATAGATCACTTCATTATTTTGATATGGTAGCTCATTACTTTTGTAATTCAGATCGGTAGGATCTAAATGCTCGAAATGATGAAACTGCAAAATTTAAACTCATATTTTTGCCTCCAAATTTATTTATTTTTTCCTTAAATTAAATTAATCGTAAGCATTACTTGGATAATTTTTCTGTTTGTTGCTGTCTTCATAGATGGATGTTTGTGTTCTGAAATGAATTTAAACAAAATTTTTCATAATTCTTCAAAAATTATTATTATACAACAATATTGTAACCCACTCCTCCATTTCTGCAGCATTAGTAGCAGATTGTTCGTAAGGTTGTTCCGATGGTTTCACTTGAATTTGACCTTTGCAAATTGGTCGCTGAAAAACGATCAGTATGCGTAGAATTTGTTTAAACACAAAATGATATTAGTGAACAATGAAGAAAAGTCAAGTTCAAAACAATGGATTCAGAAGGTCAAAAGATTAGGATATAATCATAATAATTGAATTATGCCAAACCTCATTTGCACATCCACGATAGTAATCCTTGGTGGTCAATTCTAGTTGACAGTTGAAATAAAGTGCCGGTCGATCGGCAAATTTAAAAACATGTGACTCCTGTCCAGCTGTTAGATCATCTGTATATTCCAAATCCATCAATAAATACTTATCCACTGAACACCTGGAAAATCATTTGAAAATGCATCGATTTTTTTCTAGATTTTTTCTTTTTGCATCTCATGTATTTTCACGTCAAATAAAATTGTTTTTTGAATGTTCGCACAAAACTTTTTTTTCTTTTTTTTTTTTTCTTGTGCACAAAACACTTTTTCTCTCTAAATCGGAAATGTACTAATCCATTTCATTTCCAGCCAAAAATTCGAATTTCTCATAATCTTGTAACTAATAATCAAAAGATTTAAATATTTCGATGATAGTCCCGTTGTAATCAATCCATTTAATAATGTTTTGATGTGTCCAATTATCACCAGTATAATGGAGGACGGAGTAGAAAGAAAAAATTTAAGGCTTTGTTTTTGTTTTCAGTATGACAAGTAAAGAATGGAAAGAAAATTTTAGTTTAATACATAAAAACATATTTTTCGTTTCTCATGTAGTTGAAAGAAATTATTGTCGTTTATGTGTTCCACCTCAATTTCCTTCACAACAAACATAGAAATTTGATTCCTAACAAAATCTTTTCATGAAAAAAGAAAAACTTTTTGTAGAGATTTCAAAAAAATACAAAATTTATCATCTTTTCTTTTTTTTTCATCGGAAACAAATATAACTGTCGGTTAAAGCTAATCCAATTATTGTTTACAGCAGAAATTTACAATATTTCTCAGATAAATGAGTCATTTATTCATTTCTCGGCACAAAGGCTTTTATTCTCTTATCTTCCAATCTGCTAATAGAGCTTATTTACATTGTTGAGTGGAATACATACATCATAAATCATGTTAATTGTCGGAATGTAATGAGAACTTAAAAGTTTGTGTCCTTATTTAAAATATTTGAAGCATTGTCTATTTCTTATCCTTTGGTCTTTGTTCTGATGCCATTCTTTTGTATGATTAATAGATTGTAAGCTTTCGCCCACAATCAAGACTAAAGATTATCCATACAAAAAAGGGTTTTTTCAAGTCAACATATCAATGTATACAACAATATCAGTGTCAGCGACAATTCAATTTCAATTCAATTTCGAAGATGATTTCGGCGATACAAGTGATATAATTTAGTAACAACAATAGCAGTGTGAAGCGGAAAGAGAACGATAATCAGAAAGAGGGAAACTATGACAACATAATGAGCATTTAAACGACTCTTAGTATCTTTTACTAATTACAGGTAGTATTCATTTAATCATTACTAATTTATAAACGTGATATTAAATATAGTATCGTATAGATCCAATAAAGGCTACTGTTGATCTAGTGGATTTACAACAACAAGAAGCAATCTCCACTTCAACAAGACTACAATCAAGTTACAAGCTATCAGATTTTTTTTCCCCAGCATTAATAATCAAATATAATCTATCAGATTTTTTTTCCCCAGCATTAATAATCAAATATAATTAAGTTTCAGAATAATTAACACTTAAATTTATAATTTTAATTTATGTATTTATTTTGAAATATTTTAAAGCTATTTTTTGCAAAAAAAAAAGGAAAAATTAAAGTTTGTTCAAATTTTTAAAATTCATAAATATGCTAACCCTTTTTTATCCAAAACTTCGACTATTTCACCACCTTGTCCATCACTTACAGTGCATGTATGTACTCTCATACAATAAAGATCATTGGTTTCGGCCAAACATGTCCATCTATGATATACACTATCACCAACTTTTGCATATCGTACCTGTATTCCTGTTGCACCTCCACTGAGAATTTCATACCTGAAAGTATTGAAATTTATTCATAATTTCAGCAAATAATATCCAAAAATTTTGATTTAAGTCAAGTTTAATAAACAAATTTATGAATAAATTTTTTTTTTTTTTTTGAGCAATTTAGATTTCAATTAATTTGTGGTGAATAAATTTTCAAAATAATTTTTCTCTCACATGAATAGCAAAACTTTATTCTTCGAAAGTTAGCACACCTGCAAATTGGCATTTGCGTTTGGCGACGTAACTCTTGTGTTGTCATCATGCTATAAGTAAAAAGATGTTCATAGTTTAGCGGTTTTGTCAAATTATCAAAAAGTCCCAAATTTACATCATCAAATTATCTGAACCAAATTTCATACAATCACAATTGCTAATTAGTGAAACCATCAAACTTGTTGTCTTGATAATAATAGAATACTTGAATACCTAATTTCTAATTGTTGTGTAATCGTCTTCGAAGATTCCATGTAAAAACAATTGAGTCGATAAGCTCGATCTACTTTAGTTAAGAAAATCTGAAAATTTACATTCAGTTTGATCATTTGAAAAAGAAAATGTTGCAATATATATGAGTAACTACTATATGCACAAAAGTATTATGAAAATTATGCAAATTTTACAAGTATTTTTAAACGAAAATACCGGATGAAAAGATATGATGACTGTTGTTGTAATCCGAATACCATTATACTGAAATAAATCATAGATTATTTTTCTGTCACTTTCTTTTAATGAAAAATTTTATTTTCCCCAGTTTACCCATTTGAGAAATGTTATTTATATTCTCGCAAATAACAGTAAAAATATTTAAAAATGTTCAATCCAAACCTCACGTGAACGACGTAACCCGCATTGATTGAATTTGATCGTAAATTTATGTTGTTCATGATGATTTCCAATCTAAAAGTGATCCAAAACTTGAAAATTTCCAACCCGAAAACTAGAAAGAAACAAAAAAAAAAACCTTTTTTTTATATTATGGAATTTAGAAGTGCAATGAAAAAATTTTTTTAATCATAAATAGAATTGAAATTCCATTTCAAGTTTTAATTTTTTTCTACAACAGAAAAAATTAAAATCATTGCGGGAAAAATTTGATATGAACTAAAATGTTTAAAATTTCGAAAAAATTTCGAAAAAAAAATTTTCTTTTAAAAATGGTGGTGAAATGGAAATTTTTTCTGCAATTGGTATCATTTATTAATATCAACTGGTAAAATATTTGACTTTTGAGGCTTTTGAGTTATTAAGGAAAATTTTAATAATTTTCAAATTATTTAATTAATCTTACATAATTTGAAATAATCACCTGAAAGCAGTTGCTGTCTTGAATATAACCTTTAACAAATGTTCGACCCATAAAAGGTTTCAGAGTTGAAAAAACAATTGATATACTATCCGAATCGCATTGGATGTCTGGTTTATCTATATAATTTTAATTTTCTGTTTATTTTTATGCAAATTAATCATTTTATGCAAATCTTCAAATTTACAATTTTTCAAAATACCTGAGACCGAATTATCGATCGAAATACCGACAATTTTTCGCAGAACCTGGAATATTTCCAAAATCAGAAAAAAATAATCTTTTAGTTCTTAAATTTGGATTTTTAAAAATTTGAATTTTATTTAAATTAACTTTCATATAAGATTGAGTGACCGAAATATTTACGATCAAAAGTGACTGGAAAAAAGAAGTTATCTTTCCCATTTGCATACACACATGCATTTTATATTTCTTGATTTTTTTTTGGTATATATTTATCAAATTATTCCTTACATCACTGAGGAAAAAGTTTCGGAAAACTTGGAAAGAAAAATGAATAATTTATTATACTCGTTAAAAAAACAAAAAATCATTTCTTTTTTTTTTTTTTTTTTTTTGGAGCGATTACATTATTATTAAATTTATAATATAAATAAAATATTCAAACTACATAAGAATTTCTTTGTCAGTATTGTAATTTATAATGTTGACAGGAAAAGCTGACAAATGAAAGATGAAAAATTACAGAATTGTTATATTTGTCAATTTTAAATTATTTCCAATATTATTAATGTTTTCAGGCTAATTTTGATTTTGTGAAAAATTGCAGTTGAACATATTTAGAAATTATTTGCGTTTGTTTTATATATTAAGTTTTACGCATAAGTTTCAGTCAATATTTGTAATTGAATACTGGAAGTATAATAATCGGTAATGAACACCTGATATCTATTTGTAGGATAAAAGTTCGAGAAAAGATTAATCTCTTAGTATTGATACTGATAAATTAGTATATAAGTCAATCATCATTTTCACTATTTATCGAATCTTTTTAGCATACGATTTACAGCAAGGAATAATTAACTATTTCATTTATGTATTTTAATTAAAACATAGTTTTTATTTAAAAAATCCTTTCTTTTTTTAATAGCATGAAATTGGACAAAATTATTTCTTCAATGACTTTCTCGTATTTCAAACATTAATTTACTTCTTAAAATATTACAAGCAAAATTTTACAAGCATCGAATCTAAGATTTCATCGTTTTGAAATTTCGTGTTCTAATTAGATATGTTTCAAAATTAAGAATAAAGTTATTACAGTAAATTATAGCTGTAACATAAACAATAGAATAATGGTTATTAATGGCCAAATGTTTAAATTTGGATTCATGAAGGGATAAATTTCTTGAAATATTAAAAATTTCATTAATATGACTTATAATAAATGATTTTTTTTATTGTTTTTTACACTAATTTATAACACATAATTTTTGTAAAATTTGAATTTGTGCTATCATTATTTTAAAAATTTGTTATATTTTTTATTGCGTAATTTTATTCGCTAATGTGTTTGCGAAATTTGAATAATATAATTAACGCATATGAAATTGAATTATCATAAAATGATGATTCATATGTTTTATATTTATGTTATTAAGTATATACTATTAGAAATAAGACTTACGTGATTTTTATACCTTATGCATGTTATTTCTATTAGAAATTATTAATTAATAATTAATTTAATTAGTAACTGAGCAAAAATAAAATATATGCAAAGGAACAATTCTCATCACAGTTATAATAATTATGATTAATTTGCAATAATTGGGAACAATTAAGAAAATGTTTGTTCGGTGATCTGATAAATGTACCAAGATCAGTATATTTTCAATTTTACAATTTACTATCTGTTTCCGAATGCGATTTTATGATGATTCATTTTTTTGAGTTCAAAATTCACATCATTTTTTATATCTTCATACTATAACGTTTCAAACTCCAAAAATGAGTTCAAATTGAAATCACAAAAAAATGTAAAATAATAAGGAAGTAGTAAAAAAACTACAACACATCATATTGTATACATTGTATACATAATTTCTAATTGTTCAAAAATTAAATTTGAATTACTAATTAATTTCATCGATTAATAATTGCAATTACAAATAATTATGAATGGTAACTCTACCTTATAACCAGCAGATAAGATTAATAATTGGAAGGACGAAGTTAAAAGATCAAAAGTTAATTTCTTAATAGTAAGGAGGAAGAATGGAAGGCTTAATTTAATAAACAACTTTATTGCGTAATTTAGAAAATGAAAAAATTTATTCTTCTAATTTTCAAAATTTCAACTTTCGCTTTCATTCAATAAATATCGTTAATTATTTTCTTCTCTTTCAGTCTTAAAATTAATTAGTTATTACATTTTAGCTATACTTAATACTATTAATTAGAATTTTTTGAAGAATTTTTCAGGCACAAATAAAAAAAGATAAATTATACCAAGTTGCTTTTTCAGGAAAATGAGAAATAAAAAATCAAACAAAAGTCTCCGTTGAGATGGAAAAGTAAAATTTAGCGGTTGAAACAGGTAATAAAAAGTATGAATATATAGCAATATGAAATAGATAGCTTCGGTTTTTATTGATTTAATTTCTTGATTTATTAGCATTTATCTTTTTATAAATATTCGAAAAAAAAAAAATACAGAATTCTCTTCGATTAAACCAGCTCTAATTTCGAAAATTAGGCAAGCTATTGAAAGACAGGTTTCGTCATTCAAAAAACTTTTATGATATAACTTTTTTTCTACCAAATATCAAACTGTTTAAAGTCAACAGTATCCGTTTAATGGATGAGAAGATCAACATCTTGTTCACATAGTTGGCAAAATTTCAAATAATTCTAATTTTCATCTTTGATTTTGCTAATATCATTCATAGATCAGCATAAGAAATATTTGTTTTTCATTCGATAATAGAAATCAAAGGTCTGAACAGTCTTATAAAATATATAATAAAATTGAAGAAATTCAAATTTGAGATTCAAATGCAAAAGTCTGAATTTTAAAATTCCTTAATAAAATAAATAAATATTAACTTCACATACCTGTAAAAGCATAAATATTAGAGCTTTATAGAGTGTTCTACTCATTGGCTGAAAATTAAATTTGATTAAATCGCTCAATTTTTCAGCATAAGTAAACAAATGATTGCTTAAACTTAAACTTTCAGAATCAAAGTTAAAATCTGAGAAGAAGGAACATTCTTCCATCCAAGAATATTTCTTAGCTGAAATATTTCTATTTAATATAAATCTCATAATTGCTCCACCTCTTCTACCCAAATGTAGACAATAAAAGAAAAATAGAAAAAAGTGAAAATGAATTTGAAATTAGAATAAATTAGGCGGACAAACAACCTTGAAACTTTAATCATACAAAAAGCGGTAAAAGAGTCAAATTTGCATTTAAAATATAAAACATTTCCGTGCAATAACTGGAACCTTCAAAAAAAAAGTCATCCATTTGAATTGAAAAGGAAAAATTTTAACTTTCCTTTTTTTATTGAAATTTTCTGCAAATACAATCAAATGACCAAAACTCAACAAAACTACTCTTAAATAGTTTCAAGGTAGAAAAGAAAATGAGAGCCATCAAAATGGAGCAAGTTTTCAGTAATATCATTTGAAAAAAAAAAAAAAAAAAAAGAAAGCCATCACGAATTATAATCTAAAAGTAGCCATTATTCAAGAAATTTCTATAAATAACAGTTTATGTATAAATTAAAAATTCAAATGTAGCAAAATTTCGAAAATCATTATAGATAAATATTTTGTCTAAATTGATTGTCACATGCCAGTTTTTATCAGCCGAAAAGAAAAGCACAGCATTTGCATAAATTCAGATCAGATTTGATTAATAGCAATTTTAAATCATTCATTCTTCTAAATTGCTTATTTATATATTGAAAAATCGCTATTTTTTCAAAAAAAAAAAGATTTCAACTTTTTTCTTTTTCTTTTCTTTCAAAATTTTGAAAAAGTTTGGATAACAAATGTTAAATGTATATTTAATGAAAATATAACAATTTAAAAAATGTTTGAAAATATGTTTGCAAATATCTCAATGTTACAACATATAGTAAAAACAATTTTATGAAGAAATATTCGACAATTTTGAATAAATAAACAATGTGAGAATTTTTAAATGACCATTATTCGAAATTATTGATAATATATATCAAAGATTAAATGTGAGAAATTTATTAATTAGTTAATTTAAAAAAAAAAAAAAAAAAAAAGAAAATTGGAACAGCAATTAATTTTCAATTGAAAAGAGATGCATAAATAATTTAAAAAATAACATAAACCATTGCACAATGGCAATTTTTTTGAAATTTCTAATATTTTTAAAATCTATTCATTTATGCTACCATTTTTCAAGAAGAGAAATTAAATTATTAATGATAATGTTATTATCATTTTATCGACAGAAATAACAATTGATATTTTTAATTGGAACTAATTTTTGAATAAATTTATGATTGATCTAAACATTTATTCCTTCAATCAATTCTGTTTTATGTGATAAGAAAGAAAACAGGATAAATGAATGACAATTTTTGTCATTTTTTCTTTTCTTTACTTTTCTTATTTCAATCAAATCCATTTTAAAAATCTAATTTTATTGACGATCATTACAATTATATTATACGGGAAATTTTTGGTTGTGATATACCCGTTACATAATATATTTGCTATGGAATCACCAGAAGCAATTTTTCTTGTCATCATTCGATTGTTGTTGGAGAAAAAAAAAAGAGAAAATGTTGTTGACAACATATAAATTTCTATAGCAATAATAATTGTAAGAAGAATAATCATAAAAATAGCGATAACATCATTATAGTAATTGATGTTCGAATTTTAAATCATAAAATTTTCATTCTTTTCTCTTTTTGAATCAATCATCTTACACTATAACCATTAACTGTTGTAAACTCTTTTTTTTCTTTTCCTCAAATAATTTCAAATTTATCAAAAAAATTTTTTTTCCGAAAAAAAAAAAAGAATTTAAAAAAATTTTTTTCTCCTCAAACAATTTCGAATTTTTCAAAAAAATTTTTAACTGTAAAAAAAAAGAATTTTAAACTTTTCTTTTCCTCAAATAATTTCGAATTTATCGAAAAAATTTTTTTACTGAAAAAAAAAAAAGAATTTTATTGTCTTATGGTAATCGGTTTCATTAGCTAAATGGAATCCGGAAACAAGAAGATATATGGATAGAATACTTTTAACGGCTATTATTACAAATTTTACAAGCTTAATGTATAACTTTTTCAATTAACAATGAAAAATAAGAGAATATTTTAGGATGAAAAATTTGAGGAAAAATTGAGAGAATGAAAAATTGAAAATGACTGAATAATAATAATAGTAACAGTTTGCAAGCAATTAAAATTTTGAATGGAATGAACGATGATATTAAATATTTTTATGAGATACATTTCTTGTTTAAAAACTCATCATTGTCTATGAGATATTACTAGAATACTTGAAATTTAAAAGAGTACTCGAAATAAGTAATCATGCATAGATTGATCATTATAACTCACAAGACTATTATGGATGTTAGTGACCGGTTTTGGAGTACGATCAAAGCTGATGAAAAATCGATGCTGTTTTCAGTGGCGGTGACAAATATCCATTTTTCTAAATCACTTCTAATAATTGCAACTATCTCCATCCAACCTACCACTGAAATTGGCTGAAGCAAAAAATAAATTGGATAGTGAAATATTAATACTTTTGAAAATTAAACTTTTAAAAATCATATTCTTAAAAAATTCCTCTAAAATTGTTTTAATTATTTCCTGTTTTTGGATGTACTGAACCAGAAGAAAATATGTGTAGCGGATTTTTGTTATCATATTTTGTCAACTTGCGAATATTTCCATCAAAATGGTAGAAAGACATTTAGCTGTTTTACAAATTAATAAATGGTAAATTTTCTTTCAGAGAAGGTATAAAATTGAAAAGAAGCTTGGCGCATTTCAAAGAACAAAAGTAAAATTTATCTTAATTTATGAAAATTAAAACTCGTGATATTATTTCCATCATGTTTGGCATTTTTAATTTTCAATTTCTTTCAAATCAGAATTCGAATCAAACTTCATTTCCTTAATTAATATTCAATGAATCTTAAAAATTTACATAAAGTCGAAATTAATTTTAAAGTTCGTTACTAATATTTAGCTTTTGTCATCAAATTTTCTAACTTTTGAGATTAAAATCCTGATCTAAACTCGAGTAAATTAGACCCAAATTTAAACTTGACATAAGGTGATATATAAAATCTGAATTTGAAAATGAATCCAAAAAAAAAAAATTCCACCTCATTTCGAATAATGATTAAAATTTAAGATAGAAGAAGTATTTTTATAAGCAAATAATCACATAAATGATTAGCACTAAATAATTACATGAAAAATTTAACAAAATTTTTCAATTTTTTTAATAATATTGAGAGTAATACAATAAAAAATACAGAAAATAGTTCAATTCGGTTATACAATTATTTAATTAAAAATCAAATAGATGATTTACTGATGACATTTGTAATACGAATTCTACTTTAAAGATTTCATATGCTTTATTATTATTATTATCATTATTATTATTATTATTATTATTATTATTATTATTATTATTATTATTATTATTATTATTATTATTA
>JAOVVO010000734.1:0-39504 GCA_028564675.1 Onchocerca lupi | reverse complement strand
TATATATACGAAATCCTTCGACAAATTTCTGTAGCAATTTATTATTCGTTTTAGACTGAAGAAGAAGAAGCACATTGCCCAATTTTTTTATGGAAAAAAGCGGAAACAAAAACATCAGATGTTCAAGAATTGAACAATCAGAAATGTCCAATACTCATTTTTGCATCGCACTTCTACATTCCTATGTCCACTAATATTCTCGACACACACAATATATTTTATACAACATTTAAAGTGAGTCGGAAACCTCTAAGATTGTGAATTTTTGTCAATTTTGCGAGAATTGTAATTTGCAAAAAAAAAATTCTGGAAATTTAAATATCTATTTTATTTTCTATTTTATTTTCCTTTTTTTCATCGTCGGTTTCAGAGTATCTTTACGATCATCTATATAAATAAAAAATATAAATGTTAGTTGTTCATTTTTATACAATGTTTCAAGTGGTTCACCGATGATTTGAAATTTTGAAACAACGTTGCATTCGAACAGGCGCATGTTTAACTATTTTTTTTCATCTGTCACCTGTGACAGATAAACATAAATGAACGGGCTGAATACTACTGATCACGTCTATTTTCTGCGAAGTAGTTCGTTGTTACTTACAATACAACTTTGCAAGTTCTTCACTGACTGCTTTGAAATTAGCTGGACCGGTCACATGAAGCTTGATCAGTTCAGTTAGTACAAAATAGTTTTTTCGCAACATGAAATGTTAAAATTTGCTTTTCATGATTTTGAAAACTCTGAAACTGTTGTGATGAAATTTTTATGGAATGATCTTCAGTACGTTATTATCGGACTCTTGAAAAATCGGATTTTCTTTTTGTAATTGCCTTATTCAAATATTCATTTAAGCTCTTTAGTCATTTCATATTCAATCTTCCAGGGTAAAAATCTGAAAGAAGTGCTGGCTTGTCGATATTCATGCCACGACTTGCCACCATTTCGTTGCTTGCAAATTCAAAAAAGTTTGCTTATAACACTGCCTACATATTCTGATGATATAGCTGCATACTGCGTATCAAATGCCGATGATTCAGATATGATGAAAGACCCTAATTCGCTAATAACTATGATAACATTTATGAGAAGTGGCACAGAGGCGGTGCGTATTTTATTTTCAGACTTTTTCAGATTTCTGGGCGAGAAGCTTCATTGTCATCATTATTGCCCTTCTGCCATTACTCCTCCTCCTTCCTCTCCATGAAGACATCATACTGATTTGATTCTAGATGTCGATTTAAAAATGTGAACAATTTTAACTTTGTTTTGCAGGATTCAGTCAGAATTCTTCATGAGCTATACGTGCCTCTCTTTCATGGATTACCCAGCAGAACAACTAATCTTGCTGATGCATTGTGTAAAACAGTACCACATATCGACAAGTTATTCCAACCTGATGGATTCGGTGACTTGGGAACGTTAGGACACGAACCATCCTATATCGTTGGGCCACGGTTAACCACAAGCATACAAAATATCGATCGTCTGGAAGTTCTTCATACGCCTGGTCCCGATGAAATTGAGTAAATAATTTATATATTAGTGATCGTTTCGAAACATTAGTCTTATTTCAAATTCATTTACTCTGAAATTTCAACTATGCTTGAATTCAAACGCCTCAAAAATTTCGGAAAATAAAGATAGAATTGATATTATTATCATGAGTAAATTTCAGAGTGGTGAAGCGAATTCCATCATCTGTTGACAAAATGTCCATCCTAAATATGCCTTTTCTTGTTATCATTTGGGACAATAGCAGAAATATACCGCTATACATCGCACGTATTGCCGATCCCGTAGCAAAGGTTAAAGTAACGTCTATAGCGCCTTACTTATCAGCATTGCTTATCAGTCTAATGCCCAGACCAATTTGTTTGTATTTTCACTATGTGTTTACTCGAATTTTCTTTACTTTTTCAAAACTCCTCAATGGAAACAAAAAATTTATTCCTTTATACAGTTTCAGTAATTATTGGTGCAAAATGTAAATACTTTTATTACATGCATCACTCTTCTCGGATCGGTTTTTATTGATATCCAAGTGAAGGATCAGGAGAATAATAAATCATATCTTTTATAACTTCTGGAATAGTAAAAGAAATAATATAAGTAAGATAGTTTCAGACTACAAACATGCAAGTTGATGCTGCTGAAGAGGTGGTACCATCCAACTATTCCGGAAAATTCTTGTGGAAATTGTTGAATCCAATACGCTACGCATTTGGACTTAACCATCATGAAGGTAAACTGGATGGACAGGAGACTGCACCCATCTTACAATAATATTCAGCTAGCATTGTACTACTAAAAATTGTTAAACGATAATTTAGATTGGCACTTTGAAATTACTGAGAACTTTTTTATGTTTTAATTTATTTATTCGTATATTTGCCAATATTAACCATTTTATGTAAAGCGCTGTTAGGATCCAAAATTGCCTAAAAACAATACTAAATTTCAAGAATTGAAAATATTTGTATGCTATGATTATTCTTCATGAATAAGTGTTGAAAAAAAAAAAGCAAAGTAATGGATCTAACAAAGTTAACCATAAAAGATTCAAAACTCTTTTCTCAATTATCTATTGCTGTCATATTTATTGTTATATTTTTTATTTCTTTTATAAAGATATAAACTTAGAAGTCGCAGTTGAAATGCTCATATGAAAAGTTCGATCAACTGAACATCAGCACTCATAGTGAGTTAGCTTATCACTATAAGTGTTTTAAAAGTGGCTCCGCAAGGAACTGTTAATAGAAGCCAAATAGTTCAGATTTATTTTTTGACTTTAAATTTAATCATTGGGTGCATAAGCACTCTATGTCAAGATCACTTTTAGAAATTACATTAAAATCAAATAAATATGAGACATGAGAAGTGTATTTATAAGTTTATGAGTCTCTCCGATAGAAATAAGAATTTTTATCTCACTTTTGGTGTAAAATATCATTAAAAAAAAAAAGAAATGTTATCTACTATAAATATATTACACTGGAATCATTATGTTATTCTTTCAAGAATAATTTTTCATTTTCGAGATATGAAACAGAGTGGTACCACTTACAGTAAATTTTAGTAAATGGACTTCTTGTAGAATTCTGATACCTTTCAAAAAATTTTGGTCAATCGCTTTTGTAATGATATATCGAATTTACGACAATCTTACAAAGACCAATCTAAAATCGATAGCAATGACTTACACAGGTTCTGATGTTAATTCATCTTTAAAAATCTTGAATGATCTAATTTCATAATAGAAATTTGCAAAAGCTTCGCAATCAGTATTGTTGTTATGAATAAAATTTTCAATTAACTATCAGTCATTAAAATTCTGATTCCATCCCTTCTTGAGGTTAAAAATATTTTAACGGTTTTGTTCAGTTATTTCAAGAAAAAATGTTAAAAAAAAAAAGAAAAAAATCGGTAATCTTAGTGAATTGGGAATTAAGGTTTAACTAGTATATTGCACAGGTTTTCATTGCTTATCACTTGCATTTTCTGCAATCCCAGAGTTTTGTATTTCGAGTAATAGATAAAACATTTCCTTTATTTCAAAGATTTTATATTTTAAGGGAGGTGAAAAACTTCAAATCAAGTTGCAAAATATCAAATTATGATTGTATGCTTAGTACAAAGCCGTAAAATACAAAGTAAAAGAATAGGGAGAACTTTCCTTCGAATAATTTCCATCTTAAATCAGTGAGATTCCCGTTCTGCTTCTTAAACACTCTATTTTCATAACGATAATTTAATAAAGCAATTTCAAAAATGTTATATTAATTTTGGATCGTATAAATTGTTTGATTTTTAAAGCGTCAAATTTACGGACTTTCATAACGGACAATTACATGCATTATTTAATGTCTTGATTGTAACTATTGTAGGCAGCTTATGGTCTGATTCCAACGGTGATTTCTGAAACGTTATTTGTTTGAAACTTTTTTATCTTTAATGAACTTTCCATTGCAACTTCATAGGAACCTTCGAAAAGAATTCTTTAATCACATAGAATTTTGGCACTCATCGTGCTTTTGATTTTAGATGAAAGAATTGGGATCCAAACAGATCAAATTTTCCTTATTCACTTGTTGTAAGCAATGGAGTCATTGCATGGGTTCTCCCATTTGGTTTCCATGAGGCATTTTTATCACTTTTTTCTTCGTTTCTACTAAAAGTTGCCTCTAATACTGTAATTGATAAGATCATTGAGTATTATTTTGCTATTCAAGCGCTTGGCATTTCACAACTTATGCAGTTCATTCTGGATCTAATGTTTAATGATTCTCTGAATTTTCCGCGTTCTGATCATGTTAATTAACAATGGCTCCTAAGTATCATATTGCAACACATATTTCTGCAATGATTTTGGATTAAATAATTTAAAAATGATCTTGGGTATAGTCGTTTGATGTTGTTTTTAACACAAATAATATTTCATTTTTCCTCAAATTGTTTCATTTTTCTTCAAATTGTCTCATATTACGCAGAGCAAAAAAGCAGAAGTGGAAGAGCTTTTCAACAAGATGATCTCCGAAAACCAATAAATAAATTTACCGTTAAAAATTCTGGATCATTTCAAAAGTATATATATATATTTTTTTGTTTCATGCGTATGTTATCATATGAGGATTTTATTTTATGTTTTATTTTTTATAAACCAAGAACTTTTTTATTTAAACTATCTGAAGCAAAAAATAAATTCCATCCAAGTATTGCAAACCAAGAAATCACTGCTAACTTCAGATAATAATTAACGTTTTGCTTATTTCGATTTGTCTTTTTGGTTTCATCTTGAGATATCATCCATGACACTTCTTGTTGATTGAATCACCTGATCAATAATCAATTTACAGAGATCAGCAAAAAGACTTCTTTCGCGCAACATTCATTACACAAATAACATTTATTTAATTGTTGTTATCCATCATTTCGTGCATAAATCTCCCTTAAGTATTTGCTAAAATTTCACTTAATTTTTGGGTATTTTATAGAAAAGTGATGATATAACCATATATTTTAAATCATTTAATAACTTTCTTGTTTATCGTCGCTAATCACGTAATATTCCATAACTGTTATATTCCACACTGCCAGTGATTATTTCAAATTTGATATATTTTGGCTCTAATTCAAATTGAAGTTAACAGATTGTTTTTCTTACTATATTTTTGCTTCTTAAAATCTACCGGATTTGTTAGATTTCATTGTTTTGGGACAACAAGGAAATAGACAGTACTCTTTTCTTTCATCTTTGACATGTAGCTTTAGCATAATCCATAATTTGAGCCAACTGCTTGTCCGATTCCAGAATTCCACAATTTCAAATATTTGAGAGGATGATTTGTTACTAAAACTTTAAATTCAATAAAATTTAAATTTCCTAAAATGCAAGTTCAAATTCATTTAAGATCGAAAGTTGATTTGGATTCATTCGAAGTGAGAGGACTACTTAAAAGTTCTTCTGTCCTCATCAGTTCATACAACGTTCGATCTTACAATTGCCAGTAATTTTCAGAAAAACTATAAAAATTATGGTTCAATTATTTTTCAAGAGAAAAGATTATTCATAAGATGATGTACAGACAGACGATCTTTTCTGAATGCTGTAAGACTATTGTAATTGATATTAATGGCCAAAAAAGGAACATATCATTTGTTTCGCTGAAGAAAGATACTTTTATTCGACATCAGCATTTCTTTATTTCGGCGATTTGTCCAGTTCATGGAGAAATGAATATATCATCGTTACCTGTCTTTGTTGTTGATTATCGGGCAATATCAGATAGTCACTATGTAGCTTTAAAAATTAATATTGTGCAATAAGTATTTAGAATTAAGAACAGGTTTTTAATCTAAATTGTCTCTTGAAATTTGTTCAGAAAGATCATTTATCATTTTTCGAAAAATAATGTTTAGGATTTGTAAATGCTTTACGATTGGGATGCTACAGAAAGTAAATTTTATATTGAATCATTATATTTGAACTTATCGCCTTATTGTCCATCAATGCTGGTTAGCTCCTCTGATTTCATCCTTATATGAGTTTCAGATTATAGGTTAATTAATATTATCTCACTTAGCCACTTAGGCTGTTTTTCTCAATCAAACTAAGTATGATTAATTTATTTGTCGACTGAGCGATAATCAAGATCATAGTTTTAGGATTATTGAGTGGGTGATTTTCTTTCCATTCTTCAAGGAATGATTTGCTTATCAGAAGGAATGATTAGCTTATCAGAAGAGTGTCGTTTATGCTACAAAACGATAATTTACAATCGGTTCGCAACATAAGATATGTTTCTTAATACCACTCCAAAATTTTATGAGTCTTATGCTTAACCTAATGAACAAGGGAAGATTCAGCTTATTGAATATATCATACCACAAAAAAGACTAAATGCAAATTTTAAAAATCCTCGAAGGCTCTGCAAAGCAATATGCCATCAATATTGCCGATTATTTTGAGGTGAAAAATTATTACCTTTGCAAGATGTATAAAGATAAAATGGCCTGCTAAGAATTCTGAAATATAGTTTTTGCGATCTAACTGAAACTCACTTTTGCATTCTCTTTCAGCAGTTCCTTTTAATTCTTGCTATTGATGCTTTCCTTTGAGCGAAGCAGAGATTTTTCCCTATTTAAAATAACAGCAACAATTTTGAATAAAGGTTCCAAAAACTGTGAGATTCTTACACATCGTTCGATCATAATGACCAATATAAATTTCAGGAAGACATATTTTTATTAACTTCCCACTTCAAGAAGCCTACAATTACCAGCAACATTATCTGCCACATCCTGGATTGTCTACAAGTCAAAATTACCACTCCTCATAGGCAGGACATCTCAAAAAGAATAGAGCATTTCATGAATCGAATTTTTTAGAAATAATAAATCGATGGGCCAGATAGTTTTCATTAGGACTGCGTTGAAATCAAGACAAATACGTCACATATCTTCTAGTCGTACGTATCGTGAAGAGGAGGGTAGAGGTCAGGATGAGTGTCAGATGCGTGATTAATGAACAGATTGATTAATGATCAGAATAGTCATATCCTTGAAATGTGCAGATTTTTGCATTTACATGGAGAATGCTAAAATTAGAAGAAATAATAGGCTAAATAAACCAAAGATAGCTTACCTTTGACTTGGAACAGCCGAGTTGGTATTCTTTTGGATAGCCCTGTTAAGGCAAACATTTCATTCATTTCGAGACTTGCATATTTAATATAATATTCTAGTGCTTTATGGACATACGAATTCGGAAAACAGTTCTTATAAATTGTGGTTTTCTTTGTAATGTATGAGTTCTAAAAATGATTTTAATGATTAGAAGTTATCATGAAAAAACAGGTTAAGTGATCGAACAATTTCTTGATATTATATCCGGAAATCTTGAAAACTTTTTAATATATCATACGTTGTGCACATATCTACGAATAACACGTGGGAACTTTTATGGATGAGAAATGCGATAGTTAAACTGATAGTAGTATTCGTAAGCTTGTAGTAGTATTTAATTGGATTTCGGAATGTTGTATTTCTCTCCGTAGAAAATTTAATTCACTTTGTCATTTTTTATTCGTTCCACCTCAGTCTTCCCTTTTTTCTTTCAAATTAGCATCATTCGAGTTGATTTAATTCAAGAAAGAAGAAAAATATATTTTTTCAAGCGCTTTTGAGATTTCTGTTTGTTTGTCATCCACATTTCAGATTTTATCATAGTAATATTTTTGCGAAATTATCAAAAAATGCGAAAACTATACGAAAACTAATTATTCTTTAACTTATGATTGGTAGACGTTGAATTTTTCATATTGAACGTCATATTACCGACTATTTTGAAAAATAATGTAAGATTCAGAATCGGTCATTGATAGACCTTATCTTCATTGATAACCTTATCTTCATTGACAAACTGCTTAGTCACCGAATTTATGCGTGTAGGTGACTTAGCTGCATTAGGCAACTGCTTAGACTCATTAATTACGCTTTCATTTGTGAATACTATAATATATAAATAGTAATTAATGGTGTATTTTAAAGAAGAGTATGGAAAGCTTTTGGCTAGTTGTTATCCTATCAGCACTTCCTAGCATGATTGATTCTGCAGTGAAGAAAAAATCGGTAATTACATCATTGCATGCAAAATGGTCACAGACTTCATTTATTGCGGAAGCCAGGTATGTTGTAAGTTAAAAAATTCAATCCAGTTTTTTTTTTTCAAAAAGTTAATTTGGATTCAAAATGAGGCGGGGTAAATTGAAAACTCATTTTAAATTTGATTTTTAGAATAAAAATGATAGATTCCAAGTAAATAAAAGGTAGCAGAAGAAGCAGATATTTCCTTCCGGCATCAGTCTTATTGAGTTTCAGCAAATTTAAAAATTGCATGTCATATCTTCTTTTTTTATTCTCTTATATTTGTCGTGCATTACAATTTGCAGTGAATTTATGGCTCAAGAAAGTGACAGTTTATTCTGGGCCTATCTAGATGAAATCGTTGAGAAACTTAATGTCGACGAATGGCATACATGTATGTTTGAATGTTTAAATAATTCAATGACGCACGAAGAAAATTTGGCACTTTTCGTAATCAAAGCATAGAATAGAAGTTTGTTTGCAGTCATTTAAGTGCCTCGCTTAGTACATGTTGTTCAATCAGCTGGGTTATGTGATTAGTATGGTGTGTCTCTTGATGTAATGCAGCTTCAGTGAAATACTGTATTTTGTCTCATTTTGAGAGTATTAACTCTCATCTCTGATTTAATCCATCAGACTGATTTTATCATCTCTGGTTTTTTGATTTTATTCTGGACAGAAATTGAATTAACATCGATGGTTTATAGCAAGGATTTTGACATTTGAGTATCAGTAAGTACTTTCCAATAGAATTCCACTCAGTTCGAAATTTCGACATTTGAATCATTGCTGTAACTGATGTACAGTGATTGATAATTTTTAAAAAAGGTTAATTTAGATTTATGAAGTTGTTTTATTTCGCAAATACAAAATCTATGTTTCAGACAGTGATGCCAGACAGTATGAATTGGCTGTACGCTTAGCAGGCTATTTCTTAGAAGAAGCTCGTGTGAACCTTTTAAAATTTGCCTTGTCTTTACGAGCTCATTCACCTACTGTAGTGCTTTTTCAGAGGGTTGGAATTTTCTCTTCTGCTTTGGATCTTTATGGAATTTATATACTGTAATAATATTTAATGTTATCATTTTAAGCGAGATATTCCGTAATCTTAACTTTCTTTTCCCTTTGCAAACTTTTCTTTTTTTTTTTTTTTTTTTTTTTTTTTTTTTTGAGAACTCAAATTAACAAATATTACAAAGAACGAAAAGTATGGAAGGGCATATATGGAATCCTTTTTTTATCAGGAATTAAATGTTTAGCTTATCTAACAAGAAATTTCTTCAATAATTTCATGTGTATTTTTTATTTCAGTTAGGTGCTGAGAGAAACAAATCATGTGCTGCGTTTGCTGATGTTCATGGTGCTATATTATGCGATGTAAATGATTTGGAAAAGGTTATCGAAAATGGTGTGAGGTATTTTTTTTTTGATATTTTTCTTGTATATATTTTTTTATACCAAGTATTGTTAAATAACATCGAGGTTTATCGTTGCTGCTGATTTCTTCTAATTTATATGTTTTCAGAGGTTCCGCGCCAACAGTATATTCTATTGATCATGTGTTTCCGACAACTAAAGAACATAATGTTACCTTAATTGTATATGGTGAATTAGCCACTGCATCTTGGAGAAAGTTTCATTTAGTCGCAAAAGCATTATCGAGAAGTGGCAAAGTCAAATATGTCCTTCGGCATTTTGTCAAAATAAGTTTTTAGTAATTGACTTTTACTCAAATCAAAAATTGAATATTTACAAAAATTTTCTACATGATTTTTTGCATTATATTACAGTAAGAAAGCGCTAGTATCTCTTCCTATAGTTCATTGTCCAAGTTTTACATATAATTCCAAATTTTAGGATGTTCGTGACGATAAGCTTTTGTTATCGGGTTATGGCGTTGAATTAGCTATTAAGAGTACAGAATACAAAGCAGTTGATGATAGCAATACTGTTATTGGTAAGTTGATAATAAAACTTTTCGTTTCTCCATTTTCATTTCTTTTGGACGTTGTATCATCTTTTCTCAACTACTTACAACTTATTGTTTAAACCAAAGAATTAGGAATCTAGAGATAATGTTTTGCAGATAAAATAACAGTTGAGGAAAGTTCAGAAGAATATATTGATAATGAAGAAGGTAACTATGGATTCAATTTCACTACACTGCGGTAGATTTTATACTTTTTTAAAGCTTCAAATAATTTTCAAAATTGATTTAATACGAGGCATATTTCATTTGTTCTGTATTTTTTCATTAATATCATAATTGAATTTATTAGCTGAAAAAGAACACTTCTGAGAAGCGCCGTTAATTATTGCTTACAAGTATTATTGATCACTGACTATAAATGATTCTAAGTTCAATAATATCGATGAATTTTCGTGTCAGAATTAGATGACTTCGAGAATTGAGATGAATATTGCATAGATTCAGAAAGAAGAATAATTCATTTCAGCAAGTTGCATGATGATTTAAAAGGCTCGATTGAACAATTTCGATTGCATTTGCTAGAACGCGATGAGCTTACTCCGTTGAAAGTATGGCAGGTGCAGGAACTTAGCTATCAAGCTGCTCAGACAGTTGTTCTAGCTGGTGCACAAAAAGCTCTTAATGTCTTGATAGATTCAAGCCAAAACTTCCCGCTTGTTGCTCGGTCATTGTCACGGCAATTGGTGCGGAAAGAATTCATATCTGAGGTTGTTTTTAATGATTTTTATTTCTAGAAAGTGAAATTTATTGCAGACCATCACTTTCTAGATGATAAATGGTCCTCTGTGTTGGGAATTTATTCTTGCTTAATTCGTGAAAAAGAAAGAATTATTCTAGTTCAGATAATGGGAGAGATCATTGTTTGCAGGTTAATACAAATCAGGAACAATTAATAGAGTATGGCGTATCGGAAGGTGAATCTCTTTTTTTTATCAATGGTATTATGGTGGATGTTGATGCTCTGGATGTGTTCCAAGTGCTTGATATGTTGAAACAAGAAGAGAAATTAGCAAATGGTTTTTTTCGTATGGGAATTAAGGTGAACAATTTTTGATATAAAAAAAATATTAGATTTCAGTCTTTTCAGATTCATTCTTTTGGTAATAAAAAAAATCCTTAAAATTATACATTTTATAAGATTTCTTTAACTTAAAAAACAGTAAATACGGAGGCACGATATTGTATCATTCTATGATTTAATAATAAATAATCTAATTATTTAAGCGACAGAAATACTTCTCCAGTTTCTCATGAGTTTTCTTTTGAAGTGAATTACATCATTCTAGAATGAATATCTCTCCATGCTAATGGATCTTGAATCAAGCAATGAACATATATCTTATGCAGTGGATTTTAGACCAGCATTTCCAGAGGTATGTTGGACAGATAAGATCTTGTAATGCATATAATTATTTAACTTTTATGTTTAAGAATAAAATTAGATGATCAGGGATTTTGCAGTTTGACGAAATTTTGAGAATTGAAATTTGGCTAAATTTTAAGAACATCTTTTTGTTTCAGTTTCTATTATAAAGTAATTTCTGGCCCAAGCCATCAAAAATTTGATGAAAAATATATTTGTTTCAGTATCTAAATAATTTGGATACCGATAAACAGTATCGGCAATGGGCAAACAGTGTAAGTTTGCTATTGCAACCCTATTTTCCTGGAATGCTTCGACCAATTGCTAGGAATTTTTTTACCTTGGTAATTTTTATGAACAATGATTTTTTGTTTTTCACATCCAGTGATGATAAACCGGAAAATGTTGTGATAATATTTCTATAGAAAAGAGAAAAATTGCTAATGCTTTCTGAAAGAACAGAGAATAGTCTTTTTCGCTAAAAGCGCGTTTTTAATTTCAAATCAATGAGTTACGGTACCGATTCGCTTTGGTATCTCAGTGAAATCAAGAAGAATTCATTGAAAATCCGGCAATTTTGATGATATCATATTATCGATTACAGCTTAATAATTACTCTTTTTTAAAAATTATTGTTTAATAATTATTCTTGCAGATACTTTTATACTCATTTATATTTTTATCATTCTCTTGGTGATTGAAATCGAGAGTAATATTTTTTCCAGATTTTTGTTGTTGATCCATCCCAAAAAGAAACTCGTGATTTATTGCAATATGCGCTGAGATTCTATGCTCATGAGATACCCGTTAGGTATCTTTTAATTTTCCAATTTCCAAGAATTGAATTTTGGATCATGCAGATCTGCGATATTATAATATATCGTATTGAGGTTAAATATAGATCCCGTGAAACTTATGAACAGTACTGCTTTGTTTCTATCGGCGATAACCGATGGTTTTCTTGTATATACTAACAGAATACTGTGGATGGTAGGATTCACTTAACTTTCCAGAATGCTGTGGAAATCTGAGTCGGGAGTAGTATTAAGCAGTATTAGGAAAAATTTGAAAACTGTAGCAATCAAAAGAAATTAAAAATGATGTGAAAATTTTTTGATTTTCTTTTGGATGAAATTATGACGAAGCATCATATTTTGTTTTCAGACTTGGAGTTGTTTTCGTGGCTAATGATGAGAAAGAAATATCTGGTTTCGATGATGCTTCCGTCGCCATGTTGAATTTATACAATTTTGTCAAAATAAATGATGGTATTCAGCAAGCAATGAATGTCTTAATTGAGGTTAAAAATTGCCAAATTTTTTTTGATGAACTTATCCCCACTCCTTGCTTTCTTTAATTCTTCTTCATCATTCCATTTTCTCAAAAACTTCAATTTTCTCCATTCATCTTATTTCTGCTCTTTTTGAAACATGGTCGTATTAGTAACTCTTTTAATTTCCACGATTTTCTTCGTGTTTTCACTTCTGAGATGTTTAAGATTGTTATAGAATTGGTGTAAAATTCTCTTAAGATTATTTCAATCTAGAAATCGATCTCAATGATACGTAAAAATTTCGTGTTTTTAGGTTCTAAAACAAGAGTCTATATCTCCAAAGAATATTTTATCATATTTCCAAAAGAAGTATCCTGACCATGATCCAAATGATGTGTTTGGAAGTAACTCCGACTATGATACGGGGCGTTCGACAGGTTATAAATTTCTTCGGGACAGTGGACTTGGCTTGACTCCCAAAGTGCTCCTGAATGGTGTTGTTCTAGATGATTCTGGTGTAAGCTTGCTTCTTTGATTTTTTTTCGTTTCAAGTGATTACTGATACTTGATTTTCGAATTTTCTTTTTTGAACAATATTTAAAAAAAATTTCTTTGAGTAATGGGAGCAATTGCCATTGGTGCTTTAGTCTCCATTTTCTCCATGACTGTATCCTTGCCTCTCTGTATTCGACTAATTTAGGACATCTGAATCTGGCCATGTGTTATCACATCGACAGTTTTATGTCAGAGATGTTGCTTAAGCAATGACGATCACGATGTTAGAAATCGGATGTATTTTAAACAATTAAAAATTCAAAAAACAGCCGATATTATTAATGTTTCTAATATTATTAACAAAGAAGTGCAACGAAGTTCTTCTTTTGTTGACGGCATTCATTGTTAAAATTCTTTTCTATAATTTTGGATTTTAACGAAATAACAAGAAAAAAAATTTTTTTTCTGAATTTTCTCTCCTGAAAGATGTTTTTTATAGATAACGTCAGACCATTTTGAAGAAACTGTAATGATGGAAATAATGCGTGTTACATCGCGTTTACAGAAGGCAGTAATGGAAAAAAGACTGAAAGATCAAGATAATGTAATGAATTGGATACTTTCTCAGGTGCGCATTAAAGAATGTTTCAAAAAATCTAATTATATCTTTAATTTTAAGTGTAAAATATCATGGACACTAACAAAGTTTTTTTTTTTAAATTTCTTATTAATTATTTGATGATACTTGTTGGAAATTTGAAAAATTATGGTAGTTATGAATTTTTCAGCAAAATGAATTAGACATATTTTGTATTATAGAATATTTTTATTACGACTATCCATATTACCCATACTTTCAATTTTTTGAAATTTTAGTTCTATTGCTTCTTGCATTATCTTTAATTTAGTTATTTTAGCCAGAAGTTATGCCACGAATCAACAAACTCATTTTGGATTCACCATTATTACCTAATGCGTTGTATCTGGATTTAACATCTGTCCAAAAATGTATAAACATATCACCTGCACAATATTATAAACTACCACCAAAAGATCAGAATCAATGTATGCTGAAAAGAATGCGGTACATTACAAGAACAGGTAAACATTCATCGATGATTATTATTATTTATTAGGTCTCATTTCACTTCTCATAAGTTTTATTTTGTTTTATTTCATTTTATTTTTATTTTTATTTTTTGTATATTTAGCATGTTCAATAAATATATAATTAAAGAAAATTATTAAAAAGTTATTAATCATTCAAGATCAGAATAATTTGGAAGCGTTCGGTGCTTACAGTTATTATTTCAAAAAGTTCACTTTTTTGCTTTTTTTTTTTCCATTGAAAATATCGAAAATATGGATCTTATTATTTCAGAGGAAATGAGAACTCATTTTTCTACTGTATGGGTTGTGACGGATTTAGAAACTGCTGAAGGGCGACTTTTGATGTATAATGCAATTAAACACCTTAAACATTCTTATACGATGCGTGTTGCTATCATTAATAACCCCAAAGATGTGAGTTTTTCTGTCAGTACATGATTGGCATCACATTGAAGAAATTTTCAAACTTTACGAAAATAGATTTCCATTAATTAACTACTTTTTATTCCAGAGTATTTGGATAAGATAAGTATCATTTCTTTTTTACAATTTTAATGACGGAAATTTCAGTATAATCTTCATCAACTGATGAATTCGGGAGAAAGCGTTGCATAGTTTTTTAAGTCATATAAAAATTGTATGGAAAGAAATTAAAGAAGATATTACAGATTGAAGCAGCAACCTCTTCTGACAGTATAACAATGCTTGTGAATATTGCATCACGCTTACTTATACCAAGACAAATGAAATCATTTATAACAAAGCTTGTGAAAGAAGAAATTGTATCAAAACTACTAGATAAACAAATTAAATTGGATGATCTTGCTGTTAATGTTTGTTTTTTTTTCTTTTCTTAAAAACATATCTATATACAAAAATTTAATTGTTTCACGAGAATATAAGTAATGTTTCTCGAGTGAGCACAGTAGTTTTTATGCACTTATACAAATTGCTTGCGATATTCGAAATTTTTGGATGCTTTATACTGCACTTCAATGTTAAAATAGTATAATTAAATTATTTTGCTTATTTTCGAGTTCGTTAACTTAGAGTATAATTGCTGCTAATTTGTGATTCGTATCTTAAATATTCCTGTAGATTGTTGTTATAGGATATGAATATGACACTTTTTTACAAGGAGTCGAGACAAATAAATAGTGAAGAAATAATCGCAGATGCTAAATACTCAAGGCGTATTCTTGACTTAAAGCCAGGACAGTTAGCGTTGGTAGTTAATGGTTTACTTATTGGACCACTTGGTGATGGACAGGTTTTGGATGTTGCAGATATGGAACTAATTGACAAACTTATCTTGTTACGGGGTGGAAAGGTATGGAAGCTGTTCAATAAATTTTTGAATTTTTTCGAAAAGTAGGAACTTCAATAGCTTTCATCAACTGATCTAAAACAATCTAAAACTGATCTAAAAATTTAACCTAAGATTTTTCCAAAATATAAAATTGTTAGTGTGAATTTTTGACAATTCTTAATAATCTTACGATTCGTTGATTCACATCGAAGCGTAATATGACATTTAAGATATAAAGTAGCCAATCTTAATTTGAAGGTTATTGGGGATTATATGGAAAAGTGGAAAGTGCGAACAAGACATGGGGAATCATCAGACATGGTTGCACGTAGCATGGCTTTGATTGGAAGTATTGGTGTTACCAAAAAACGACGATTCATTCCACTTCCAGAAGCCAAAGAGAGGTATATCTTTAGTGATATTTTTACAGATTTTTAGCTCTTGACAAAACTAATTCGTAGTTGATTCGAAGCATTAATATTGATAAATGGTCAATTACCAGACCTCATTTATTAATAAAAGACTAACTAAATGCGATGAACTCCTGATGTCTATTACTATTTCTTTCTTATGTTCAATTTTTTTCAAGCTTTCGTTTTTCTATTTAATATTCTGTTTATCTTATAGTGCCTTGACGATATCTGGGACCGACGAAGAAGGCTTAATCATGGCTCTCTGTATTGTTGATCCATTATCTATTCAAGCTCAACGACTTGGTCATCTATTAACTGTCATACAAAAAGTTGTCAATTTGGAGGTGAAATTAGTAATGAATCCCAAAGCTAAACTTAGTGAACTTCCATTAAAGAGGTGAATTTCAATGATGCTGTTTTATAGATATGAATGTACTATAAGTTTTTTCGAAATAGTATGGATCCTTGTTCTAATAAAAATTTTTAGGATTACTATCAAGACTCGATAGCTAGTTTTATTCCAGGCTACTATATATTTTGCCAAATCTTTAGAGTTTTATTTATGAATATTATTCATGTTTTATAATTTTTAAAAGTAACTTCTTTGATTTATAACGGATTCAGTTTCCTTGTTGGTAGTTTTTCTGATCTCTCTAACTTGTTATTGTGGGATTACGAATAACGTGCATAACAATACCACAAAATATTGAAATGCAAAATGTAACTTTTTCTTTTTCAAGCTGCCAAGTTCCATTGATCAAATGATACAAATATTGTTTATATGATTTTTAATTTAAATTATGAGATTTCTACATTGCTTAAAACTCAAGTAAACAACTTTCGGAATAATCAATGAATTATTTCAAGATTTTAATTTCTTATGATTATATTGTTTAATAATTTACAATATTTTTTGATGAACAGCAGACATTAATAGGATATGGATAATGAAAATTATAAATAACGTCGGAACTAATGATAAAATGCATTTTATAATTCAGTAACACAGAATAAAGAAACGAAATTGAAAACTTCACTAATACATTAATAGGTCGCACAAAACAGTTTACAATTATAAATTTATAGATTTTATCGTCTCGTGCTGCAGCCGAAAATAGTGTTCGATGATTCGGGACGTATTGATGATGTTGCGTATGAAGCGCGCTTCACAGCATTACCAAACAAACAACTGCTAACTCTTGCAGTTGTTCCACCAGATGCTTGGATGGTTCAATCAGTATATGCCATTTATGATCTAGACAATATTAGAATGGAAAATGTACGCAGTATAATTTCTTTTTTTTTTTTTCTGATTGCTTTTCGAAGACTTATGGGATGTTTTAACATTTTTACCAGTGTCTGTCCATATCATCCGTCAAAAATTTCATTACATATGAATGCTTCATCATGTATAATTCAGTAATATAATAAAATATAGAATCGCATTTATTGAAATGTGTCTATGACATAAAAAATGAAGACTTCAGGTAGCAGGAAATGTAGTTGCCAAATTTGAGCTTGAACACATTCTTTTGGAAGGTCACTGCTTTGATGATTTGACTGGATCACCTCCACGTGGTCTGCAGTTTACTTTGGGCACATTGGCAAACCCGAATCGTTATGACACGATTGTTATGGCCAATTTGGTAAGCAGAACTTCAATTTTTGAAATCGGATTATGAAAGCTAAGTGAGGTATGCTTATCGATAGTTTCCCTAATATTTGCGTTAGAACAATAATTATGTGGTCAGTATTGTATTTGGATTTCCGTCTTCATTATAGAATAATTTGAGAAATTTTGGGTTTTATTTATTTATTTCATTTCTCTACTGAATACCGGTTTTATTTGATTTAATAAATAATTTCGTTTATTTAGGGCTATTTCCAATTAAAAGCTGATCCTGGTGCTTGGATCCTAAATCTTCGTGATGGTAAATCGAAGGATATCTACAGCATCGTAAGGTAAGTGAATTATTGAATGCTGAATGCTTGACTTCATGTGATATTCGTGTGATGGCGATGATATGTTGATATATATTGATCTAACAAGGGAAAAAATGAAGTTGCATAAATGGTTGGCACTTAAAAATTCTCTTTGGAAGCTGTCAACAAACTAAGTTTATTTATAAGCAGATTTACATACAATTTTAAGGTGGAAATGAAAAATAAGTTAAATCATTTATTATAATGAACAGAGAGGAACAAGGAACAGATTACTTGTGCGTATAATCTGTTATTTTTTTTTCAAGTTTTTTTTAGTATTAAATCAATGATGAATGAATTATTTATCATGACGTAAAATATTTTTATAGTCATGTAAATACAGAATCGGATGATGAGATAGGAGTAAATGTGCTAATCGATTCATTCAGTGGTCGAACAATTCGTGTCCGAGTCGCCAAAAAAAAGGGAAAAGAAAAGGAAAATTTATTAAGTGAGGGGAAATCAAAGGAGGAGAATGAGGACCATCATTCCGTTTGGAGCAGCATATCGACGTATGTTTTATTTAAGCTTAGGAATTACTTTTGAATTCTAATAAATTTTTGAAGTTTTTCAGGAATTATCTTTTTCGTTAGGAACAATTTTATTCTTGTCAATCTTAACCTGAAATCGATTAGTTAAATCTAATAGTTTGAGTTTTCACAACATATTTATCAAAGTTTTACTTTCCAGAAGTTTAAGTGGTGGTGAAAAATATGATGCAATCAATATTTTTTCGTTGGCATCAGGACATTTATACGAACGTTTCCTGCGGATCATGATTTTAAGTGTGATGAAGCATACGAAATATCCCGTCAAATTTTGGCTACTGAAGAATTATTTATCACCTAATTTTAAGGCTAGCTAATTTTCAGATTTGTACATTTCCAAGTTTATACAAATAATTACACTTTAATTGAAATTTCTGGACTGTGATTATTCCAGGAAACGTTGCCTGAAATGGCTAAACATTATGGATTCCAATATGAGTTTATAGAATATCGCTGGCCACGTTGGTTACATCAACAAACTGAAAAGCAGCGTGTTATGTGGGGGTGAGATATTTTATATTAGAATAATAAAAGCAATCAAATATTTGAACGATTTGACGATGCAAGAAGACGTCAAACAAGAAACATCAATTTTTATCTTTGATTTTATTTAAATTGTTGATTAAGAACTATTCTTTATGATTTCATGAAATTAGGTTTTTATGAAGTTTATTGAAATTGACATATAAAATCCTATTTCTTTTAACTTATTTGATTTTTTTGAGGATTGCATTCCTTCGTATATTTATATCTCTTTGCAGATATAAAATACTTTTCTTGGATGTTCTATTCCCATTAAATGTACGAAAAATAATTTTCGTTGATGCGGATCAGATAGTTCGGACGGATTTGATGGAACTGATGGAATTGGATTTGGGAGGTGCTCCATATGGTTTCACTCCGTTCTGTGATAGCAGGACATCGATGGATGGTTTCAGATTCTGGAAAAAGGGTTACTGGGCTAATCATCTTGCTGGTCGCAAATATCATATCAGGTATATTTTTCAATTTTTTTTTTGCATCTTATATTTCAAGTTTTTTATGGTCGTTTTACTTTGCTAGCAATTAATAAATGGAATGATAAAAATATTTCAATTTTTCAGTGCACTTTATGTAATTGATTTGGTTAAATTTCGTCAAGTGGCTGCCGGTGATCGTTTACGTGGTCAATATCAAGGATTAAGTGCTGATCCAAACAGCCTTTCAAATCTTGACCAGGTAGTTTTTTTCTTTCTTAAATCTGTTAAAAAATGATTTTTTTTTCAAGTGGCATCTTTATTTACTAATTTTTGTCATTTATCTCCTTATTTTTACTCTATCTACAGGATTTACCTAATAATATGATTCACCAAGTGCGCATTAAATCATTACCGCAAGAATGGCTCTGGTGTGAAACATGGTGCGATGATGCATCGAAAGGAAAGGCAAAAACGATTGATTTGGTTTGTTTTCAGTAATCTTTGAATAAGATTTTCTTTTCAGTCAGTTTATAGCAGTGAGTAAATTTAAATCATTTATAATTTGTATTCTCTAAATCTAGCTTCTTTCTTTATTTCTTTATTATTCTGTTTTCTATTTCCTTCTGTCATAAATCGTATTTCCTGGAAATTTTTTGAGAAATAATTAAGCTAGTACTTATATATTCATTTAAATGATTTTTCAAAAAAATTTCTACTCATAGTGAAATTTTCGCAGGGCACAAACTTTGAACCATGTCCATCTTAAAACTGTTACATTTTTATGATGGTTTCATATTTTAGTGCAACAATCCCCAAACCAAGGAACCGAAACTTGACTCAGCCATGCGAATTATTCCCGAATGGAAAGATTATGACACTGAAATAAAGACATTACTTGATGAAAGATCAAAAAAACATGTGAAAGAATCAAGGAAGTCTGAGCATGAGACGAATGATGAACATGCTGAACTATAAATAACTTTTTTTCCTATTGTAATGTTGAGAAAATTTCACTACTCTCAAAGATCATGCATCAAGATTATTTGCTGCAAGTTTACTTTTCTAATCTTTTACTGTATATGAGATTCCTTCCTAGTCTGTAAAGATACGCGAACTTCAGAGTCTGCAAATAGAGGTAGTGTGAAGGAACAATATTTATAAGAGTATTAAAAGTATATTATTTTCATGTTGAATCATTTCATATGAAATATTTTATTTAAATTTATTTGATGGTGATAATTCGATTTTTTCTTTGCAATAAATAAGTGCTTTCTTTTTTTTTTGGATTACAAACTTGGCTAGGGGGAGGATGCAGTGTGAATAATTAAACATTGCATTATTATATTCTTGGTTATGATCTTTCATTCTTTTTACTCATAGAATGGGTTCTGTATTTTTTATGTATTTCTGTAACACGATGATTTCTTCTAGTTCTTAGAATCGTTGTTCTAAGAACAGCATGATGGATTGAATGAATTAAGTAGATATAAACTTCTTTAGGAAGTTGATGCTTGCTTCTGTCATGTGAATAATTGTGCCATTAACTTAAAACTGGTTATGCTAGTTTTGAATTCTTGCGTATCAATGATGTATTAATTCTGGTAGATTTCTATTTTCTATATAAAATTTGTGTTATTATATTTTTAAAGCTTATAATATGGATTGATTATATATATACGAATAGCATTTACAAACATATTTATATATGCTTGTAAATATACTGGTAATTCAAGCTTTCATTGTAATTTTTGATTATGAGATAATCATTTGTGACTATATGTTTTTTTTTCTCTCTTCTGAAATAGCCTTTGCTGCGCAAGTTTTTTGAATCGGTTGAAATTTTGCAGATTTTGAAAAAACAAGAAACATAGCAAACTTTTATTCCGTTTATAACTGTTTACGTTTACCGAAATCCCGAAATTGTTACGAAATACTGCCATTAATTAACTCAAGTCGGTAATAATGAGCTCTTTGAAGTTTGACCTCTCGATTTATTAAAATGATTAATTTTTTATAATTTCGTTACTACTTGCTGACTTGTGCATGTCTTTACTGTTATTGCCACTGCTGCTATTACAGATATCATCAAACAATCTGTAAGAGCATCTGATGAACTCTTTTTGGAAGCTATTGATAATAGAGGCGGATCGACAGTTGTCTGGGTCATCCTCTATCCATTTCACTGCATATTGTTTTTTGCCAAATTTTGTTCACTCCACATCAGGAAATTCTGAAAGCTCACTGAATTCAATCAGTCTTCATGGGATGCTGTTTTGTTATGATTTAAAAGTTAATACATGAGATCTCAGATTCACAATATCTTAACCGGAAGGAAATAGTTTGCTACAATGACAGTGATAATAAAATGCTCGAGTTATTGCACTTGTGATAAATTGTTATATTTTGTTATTGAATTACACTGAATAAACTTCTTTTGTTACTTAGCCAGGAACTTCAATTCTAATTTATCAGAGGTTTTTGCAATGTTACGCTGAAATGTTTTTTGGAAAGATCTTAAGGAGTTGCGTAAATTCTTTAAATCACTTTTGTTCATTTGTTTATGAAATTAAAACCATCTATTTCCTGATTTTTTAATTTTAGTGCTTTTGGTTATAGACTGCTTTTATCTTTAAATATTTCATCATCAGTTGTGCTTCAAAATTTTATTGTTCTGAAATGATGATTTAGTAATGTCGACTAGAATATATCGCTTATGGCAACCCGGAAATCCGAAGACAAGAGTGTTTTTGCCCGATTTTTGGATGAAAGTGGTCGACCCCTACCCCATTCGACTGCCTAAACATGTTGTTAAATTCGAAGTTGACAAGAGGTTTGTTATATTTGTTAAATTTCTTTTGACAGTAAGCGCATGTTTAACATCCTGAATAAAGTGCTGAAGTGTATGCTGCCATGAATAATCCTTTATTCAGGATGACGAGGCACGATGTTAGAGAATATTTGGAGAAAATATATAACCTTCCAGTTCGAGAAGTTCGAACCTTGGTAATTTTTCATATAATATCAGTAAATTTCAGATTTCAATAAATTTGTTTCTTAATCATGTTTGCTTATTCTTTCTCTATGTCATGTCCAATTCTGTGTTGAATTAATGTATTTACCCATTTTCTCATTTTCCAAGCTCTCCAGTCAATTTGTTTTCTTTAAAGTTGCATTCAAATGTCCACCAGCAGGATATTTGAAATATTTATCATTTTTTCCCACTATAATAGGCTTTTAGGTAAAAGCTGGTCATATTACATATGATTTCCCGCTCGATAAAGAGAAGCGAAGAGCTTTGTGGAAAGAAGATGAAAAGAAATATGCATATGTTTTTATGGTAATTGCAATGGCAACTTATTATCACTAGTTGATTTGAAGTCACATTATTCAAAATTTGTTTGTAAAACGTATTTGCTTGGCATCTCGAAGCAAACTCTATTTACTATCAGCTCTCGTGCTGATTTATTTGCTGCGATAAGTAGTTGAAACATTCTGTCATTTAATATAAGGAATAACAGAAATAAAAATAATAAAAGGTGATGGAAACAATGATCAAAAAAAAACCAGGGTTTTTATCTTTATTTCCATCACTAGTTTTCATTATTTTTATTTCTGTTATTTCTCATATTTGTTAATTTGTTTTACTTTTTTCTTTTATTTTTTGCTTTTACTATTTCCTGCTATCCTGAGTAAAATGTTACAGAAGAAAGGATTCGAATTTCAACTTCCAAATTTGTTCGAGAAATACGAGGAGCAAGAGATGTGGGATAAAATGAAACAGAAAATGCCGGATGTAACAAATGCCGAATATATTAATCGCGATCGCCATGGCGTGGGAGAATTCTTGCCTTAGATTTTTATGATCTGTTTGCTACTCCTATCAGCAATACTTTAACTTGAAGTGTGCAGTTGCTTAAAAGCGATGCCAGTTATTAAAAGAAGGGTTCATTAAATATTTGCACCATTTCTCTTTTTCAAGTGTTGATAAGTTTACTTTCGATGAAAACTTTTGCTAAAGGTTCTATTAAAATTGAAATCTTGTAAGAGAATTTTAGAACCATATCTTACATAAGCGATTTATAGTGAATCTATTTTTTGTATTTACACTGTCGCTTAATGAGCGAAAATCGTGCTTCACTGAATATATGAATGACTTGAAAATTATAATAATTCAACTGTTTTATTGCCAGGAAAGATTATCAATGTTGAATTGTCATATATTATATATGTCTTTCGATAGTGTTCTTTGTGCGGATTCTTGGAATTTTTGTAAAATCAGTGATACTCAATAAATTGTCTAAATAGCTTTAAATGTGAGCGAAAGTCATTAGAAGTTGCTTTGCTTTGTTCTAATATTTGTATTTTTCGTCTAATTTATATTTAAATTGTGCAAATTTCTTAGGATTATCTATCCCTGCCAAATATTTGAGTTTCTTTTACTGATGGAATGAGATTTTTAGGTACAGAAACGTTTCAAAATTCGAATAGAAAAACTTCAAATAAAACTGCTGAAAAATTACTGAATAGCAGTAAGCTGATTCGAGGAGATTAGGGAAGAGAACGCAGAAATGTATAAGAAAGGTTATCTTTAATAAACGGCAATTCTGTTTTGTTCATTATCTTTCCATGTTCTGCGTCTCATTGCATTATTAATGCTACGATACTTGGAAAACGGTTTGGAAACTACATTTTTTTTTTTTGATTTATATAACTTGGAAAAAACTAAAATAGCTCATAAATAATGGATTAATTCATTATTGCCAATCTGCTACGGGCTTTAACAACTGTCGACAATTGCGTTGATTTTCCTTTGAATCGGTCCTTTTATAGCACATTTTGTATTCATTCTATTATCAGGTTGACGAACTGTATTATCCTTATCTAATCAAATAATTGAAGCCACAGAATGAATAATCTGCAAAGACTCAATTCAGTCGAGGATAGTGAAACGTGGTTCTACGGAGCACGTGACAGAAATGAACAAACTAAAAATACAAATCAGATTGTATCGAATAAAGTACAGGTAATTCGTTTGCTCAAAATTTTTCGGTCATCTTTATGATACTGGTGAAAATACTAAGAGCAGCCGATCGTATGAAATATTACTGAGAATCACCGTTTATTAACTTGTCTCGGCTTTTATTTCTGGATACTTTGTAAATTTTGTTAGTTATATAAGATACTTTTTCTTTTTGACATAGTAGAATAGGAGAAATTTGAACTCCTGAAGCTAATACAGCTTATGACTTTGAATTACAATCATGGCGTTTTCGGAGAAGCAAAAACCAAAACGAAGTCTTTTCGAAGATTCATTGGGTTATTTTATGATTTATAAGCGACAAAACGATGCATTGCTAAAATGTAAGCAAGAAGGGTCAATGGCAAGAGTATTTGCTTTCGAATATTCCACTTATTATCCAGGTTAGTAGAAATAGATACACTTTTAATTAAAAGCTATAAAAATCAAATGGTTTTAAAGTCTTTGCAAAATTATTTAGTATTAAAGATGAAGTGATTTCGACCACTAAGTTGGAAAATGATATTTCAGAATATGCATAAATATGATTTTTACGAACCATCAAAATGCACAACAGAACTAGTTCGTCGCCTTTATCCAGTAATAAAAATTAGTTTTGTTACAACTCTTGTTGCACGCAGTACCAGTGCTTGTATGTTCAGTATTTGCTTTTTATACATGGCTAAATTACTGCCAAAAAATGAAAATAAGAACAATATCTGTTATTGCAGGCAAATTAATGTATGAAAATAATCATAGCTCAATTTTCTGTTATCTAAATAAAGTAGCCTAAATGGTGCATCAACGTGAAAGATATATTTGCTTAAAACATCTGACTATGCTGAGACGGCAATAAAATTGCCGCAGTTATGATTATCGATATTCCATAATATAGGATGTATGTAAAACGATAAAAATTCAGATTTGAGAAAATTTACATCCCCTTTTAACCCTGAAATATCCTATCTTAAGCTTTATGAACCACTTAAATGCACAACAGAACTAGTTCGTCGCCTTTCTCCAGTAATAAAAAATATTTTTTTTTTCTCGGATACTTGCAATGTATTATTTTTCTATTGTTTATTCATACAAATAGGTATTTTTTTAATTATTTGATTAAATTTTTGCAGGACAAAGACAGTATCTTGTGTCGACAGTACAACGATTTTGGCAATGGTACAAGAAACAGTGGAATGTTTCGTTTTACGAATTGATACCACAAAATCGTCCAGCGCGTCTTTACTTCGATCTTGAATTTTATTGGAAAACAAACCCTAATGTTAATGAGAAAGATTTGATTAAGGATTTCAATGACTGCGTTACTGAAGTGTTCACGGAAATGTTTGGTATTGACCTGGATCCAGAAAAAGTTGGTATTTGGTTTCATTTGTCACAAAAAAATCGCAAAATGTTGCTGATTTCATGTAACTCAATTGAAAGCTAGAAGTTTTCGAGTTTTAGGAAATCAAGAGAAGTGAGCAATAAAGAGAATAATTGAGATCATGGAGTCCATTGAGATTTGAAAATTTGTAGCTATTCTTTTTAACCATTTCTTATTTGCACAATTGAGTCGGAATTTCAGATTGAACAGAAAGAATATTATAGAAAAGCAGTAATAAGCACTAATAAACCTGCCCTGCAGTATTGTTGAGTTATTGTTTTATAGCAAATGTTGGTACTTGATGCTTCAACGACTACCAAATTTAGCGAGCATATTATCGTTCATTTATTCGACAACTACTTATTTCCGTCAAATACTTCTATGAAATTTTTTACACAACAGCTGAAGGAAAAAATGTTATCATCTGGTCGATGTTTAGTTTGGAATGCAGACGCTACCAAACTGACGACACTATTTGATACATCTGTTTATTCTGTGTGAGTTTCAATTTGTCATATGCTTTGGTAGTTTGAGTAATGAAGGGATATTTTGGTTGTGATAAACGCTTGAATTTTTTAAGCAGATTTTGTATTAGTTCGGCTTAAATCGTTGTTTTAAAAAATTAGATCGAGATAAAGATTTTCGTTTGGCTGTAAAAAATTTATGGTAAATGATACGGAAGATTTCTGATCTTTTATGAATAATAGAAATAAAGCTATGAAACGGTCTTACGATGAATTTCTAATTCAATTCAAGTTTCGATGTTTCAAAACTAGCATAAACTGTCATCTATTTGAATTTTTAAACGAAACATGGTTTTAATCTAAATTGTTTCACTTCATATTATTTAGTCTTAGGAGTTTTTTTATATTTACAGCTGGGCAGCTTGTAATAGGCAAGCTGACCAGTTCTTTTTGTTCTTTATAATTGTTACAGCAATCAGTATAATTATATTGAAATTTTTATTTCTGACAGCTCTCATTATCATTAGCAGGGAATAAGTAGTTTTCACTTGTTATTCAAAAGATTTTTACTGGCATTTTTGAAATGTTACTTCTGTTACTCAATTCTCAGCTTCATTTTTATTTGATCAGTGAAAAGTAGTATTTTCAGGAATCGTAATTTTCGTTTATATCTGTCATCAAAATTGGGAAAGAACAATCCTTTAGTACTGGCAAAGCGTTGTAATTTTTATGTTCAAAAAAAATATCCTCCAAAGCAACAAATTTTTCTGGATTCATTAATTGTACCTGCCAAGTACAGCACTTCTGAATTCTTTTATATTCCAGTAACTGAAAATAGAGAATATCTGAATATTCAAAAACCAAAAACTCTTACAGTTCCTACACAAGGTAAATTTAAAGTTCAAGATGGTAAATCGTCCATCAAATTACTTAATTTCATAACTTGAACTTTCTCTTCCTTCCACATTTACTGTTAATTTTATTGTATCTTACCTGATTTTATTGGATTTTATCTGATTTTTTGTTTTTTACCTGACTCTTGAGCATTAACATCTAAGAATAATGAAGCCTGGAGTGATTTCTGCAGTTTTTCAAACACTTGATTTGATAACAGAATAAATACTGAAACATATTTGGCATAGAGATGCGTTTTTACCAGTTTTCAATCACCAATTATTGCGATTAATTATCAGTATTCAGTGCCCGCATCAAGTGAAAGCTTGGATTGTATGATTGGCTATGGAGCAACTTCACCTTTCCCCGTATTGGAGCAACATATCATCACTATAAATCGGTACGCTTTCAAATATTTATCAGTAATTAATTCGCTTGTTTCTTTCGATTTACAAAGTATGTTTCAGACGATGGAAGGATAATGCATCCATTCGACAGTGGAAGTTGTCAGTGAATAAATTTACAATGTCTCGACATATCATTTACTATGTATGTTAATTTAATAATTTACAAATGTTCTTCTTATTTCATATTATTTCATTTGTATAACAGAATATAGTGCTCATGATGGAGATATTAGTGACTGAAAGACAGAAGAAAAAAAAAAGGAAAATTGATCTTATTAACTCATCATCATTTTGATAATAACTGCTGTGAAGAAAAACGATCAGAGTCTTCTTAACATTTCAAGAAAATGTTTTTGTATGTGGCAGAAAACCAACTTTTTTTTAGATCTCAAATTGTCGTTATTGTTTTAATATTGGTCGAGAGCATCGAAGTAACGGAGTATACTGGATTGCGGATTTAGACAAATTGCACTGTTTTCAGAAATGTTTTGATGTCGATTGTAATGGTATCAGTTCGAATTATTTTCCTTTGCCGAATTTCGTCTGCATTTCCTTATTGTCTACGAAAGGTGAAAGTTTTTGTCGATCTCAATTTCAATTTTAATCAATTTCTTGACTTTTTTCTGCTCCATCATTACATATATTTCTTTTAAGCATTTTATCACTAGCAGCTGAATGTGGAAGATTCCTTGCTTTGTCCTCGTTATATATTAGCTATTCAGTTGATCGTTTATTGAACTCACTTAGTTTCGTGATTGGAATATTTTGTTTTCAGTTCAAAAACGATTAATTTGGACAGATAATTCAGGATTTTAATCATGCCTAAAACATTCGTTTATTTCCAAATTTTCATTTAAACTTAATTTTTGTTATTTTTTCTTCAGTAAATATTTTTGTAGATCTGACATTGGAAGCTGATAAAATTACGATGCAAGCAGCAAATTCAAACATTGAAAATGAAATAGTCGAGAGAGATAATATGTCAAAAGAGGTATTGTTCGATTTAGTAAGAGAAGCGAGAGCAATGAATGAGACTGAAGTTCAGAGGCGTATGTTAACTTCTCGTCGTCAAAATGTCATTCTAGAAATGGGAGTGCTGAAGGATAGTCGAAGTTTGTTTGAATTAACGGATGACGAATTGTTGAGTGCTTTTGCTTTAGTTAAAAAATAATTGGGTCTAATTATCAATGATATCTTCTTTCATAGTATGGTTATTGTGTTGTGCAGCTGTTGCAATAATGTATATTTAGCAGTGATATGCTATTTTTACATTTATATATATGATTTATTGCCTCTTTGTTCCTTTCTTTTTATATTCATAATAAAATATGTTATTAGACTTATTGTGCTATTCTTCCTTTGTTATGATTTAAGCAGTGCTCATCCAAATGTTCTACATACATTAAATTGTGAAGTGGTTTGAATAAGATCTCTATCCTCGCATATCTGTCATTTCAAGCCATTTAATTTTTCTATATCACTATCTTTGGAAATCGTTTATTAATTATCATCATTGTTTAAATAACTCAGTAAAATCATAAATATTTCTTTTTCTTACCAGAACGAACTTCCTTACGTCTTATTCTGCATAATCAGGCTTACTTTATTTGAAATCCGGAATTCTCGCTAATAGAAAGCAATTGGCTAAAACTTGTTTTTATTAATTAGATAATATATTCATTCAATACTGAAGCATCTGCGCACTCTCATTTCTGCTTGAGGAAAGTTTTGATATAAATCGGTAGCGGTAGAATAGGGAAAGGATTTCTTCTTTTTTATAAGTGAAATATAATAACATAGAATTTAAAAAAAAGAAAAATAATAATAAAAGATATAAATGACTCATATTTATGAAATTAAAGGATAGAAAACAGGCATTAAAAATGAACAGTGATAAGAAGAATAAATGAGAGCAGTTCCTTCCACATTCCTATGTTCTCATGTTTAGAACCGGATAGTGCTGCTCTGAAACCTGTTAGTCATGATACTGATGCATGTTAATAGTATGTAGAGCATTGGTTATAATTTGGTATCAAAAGTAGGTATTGAAAAAATTTTTAAACTCTTCCAGCTAGCTAGTTCCTGAAACCACCAAAAAGTTCGAAATTCTATGATGAAATTCCGGTCCTCGTTTTTATGAAAAAATTTGAGATTTTTTATAGATTTTCTGCATGAACTGGCTGAGTTAATTTCTAAAAATGTGGTTCATGGGATCAGTGTATTAATTTTATCTTCATTTCATTAACAATTATCGAATGATGTTGATCACCATTTTACTACTTCTCATTACCTTGTTCTTATATTGCAAAGTACCATATTTTTTATTAAATTCTTCTTTTGTTCAATACTTTTTACTAATTTTAAGATTCTGAACAAAGGACTTTAGCGAAAGTTATTGAAAATTACAACCGGAATTCCGAAAAAATGAGAAATTTAAATGTTTCACAAATGATGATGCCATTTCGAGTGTATATGAATATTCTCGAACATTATTCTACAGCACTGTATAAACTTCTCTGTAAGTAAAATGATTTCTTATCATTTCCAGTTCGTCTTTTTTGTTTGCATATTCTTCTTTCTCTGATAAATTTGTTATGAGCATCGGCAATACAAGCATTTCACTTTTTTGTTTTAATGTAAAGCTTTGATGGTCAATTTCCGAAGCGAGAATTCTAGTGGCTAATGTACAGCAATTTGATAGTAGGATATATATTTATTTATGAAGGATATATGGTGATAAGAAATGAGATGCTTATATTGCCTAGAATCTTGAAATTTTGTTTGATTCAGTTCAGTATCGTTCTTGTCATTTTTTTGAACGATGAGGTTTACTGATTATGATGATGTACATGGAATCCATAAAGATATTCCGTCCTGAACCCAATTCACAATCCATAATGGGACATGATTCATACACAGATTAAATTATAATATTCTGCGAAACATTTAGAATTCTAATTAACTTCAGAGCATTGTTTACTACACTGATAAGATCTTCCGATTCCCTTTGCAACAAGATTTGAAAGTAACAGAGATAGAATTGGGCCTTGGTGATGATTAAGATAAAAACGACATCTTTCATTTCTAGCGAATTATTAATTCAAAGATAACTGGAAAAGTGAAAGATAGTTTATCTGCCCGTAGTGAAAATACATGATAAAAACTAAAAATTTCTCAAAACTAATTTGAAAAGCATCGCTATGCATCCTCAATTCAGTTTGATTGAGGAAACTTTGAAAAAAGAATGCAAGAGAAGAGTCGAAATTTCTAAAATTGTCATACACTTAAAATTTTTAGTTAGATTACAAATACCCTATAAAGTGATCATTATTTTGTAGGTATGATGATGTTTAGAAATAAAATTAAAAGTCGCATATTCTATAACTTCAAAATCCGCTTGAATGCTGTCTCTGAGGCATCAATGAATATATAACCGATAGCAGTCTCTATATTTTCCAGCTAATTAAGCTAATTTATCGAATGTCTTGCTACGAATGATCATCCATCATTGTTTTAGAAATATTTGTATACTTTCATAGAAATATGTAATCGTAGTGAATCGTTTCAACTTACTGCAATTATCTCAATGTTTGCTATGAATTTCCTAGCCATATGATTGCTGTGCAAATAAAGTTGAAAGCATCGGCGCTTTCTGTCATAATTGATTTGCTCAACTGTCATATGTTATTATTTGTGCCTAAATTTTGATTTGCAGATCACAGATAAAAATTCGTTTTCTCAATTATGCATTCTTCTGTTTGAATAATTTCAAGATTTGGAATTCATTCAGTGATATAATGTTTTTCCATTCCCGAAGATTAAGTGATTTTTGAAATTTTAAACCAAATAATGGCTTAATTCTCACAATAAAATCATTCGTTTTGCACACAAAAACTTTCATCCTAAAATGCGAAAATGCAAAAGAAAAGTCTAAATCTCGAGAACTATTCAGATTTGAGTGTGTGTTCATTTTTTGTTCCAGAATCGCGAATGTTTCATTATATTATTGCTTTTTTGTGGAAGGGAGAAATTGATGACCGATTTTCAAATATTGAACTTTACAGCAAAATTTGATTTAAACAATTTTTGTAAGCATAGGGTATTATCAATGCAAATTAGAGTAGAATGGAATAATTATTGTAAGTATAGAGACCTCATTACTGATTATGTCTTAAGAGGGGACAAAAATTGAATTTTGGCGAATAATAAAGAACACATGTTCATTTCATTTCATAATTATTTCTTTACTATTCGTTCTACACATGATTTAATGCTCATACTACATTTCAATGGGAAAAAAATATAAGTTTAAGTCAATGAACAGTGAAAAATTAGTCAAAAACCAAGTGAAGCCAATTACCTAAAACTCACTTGTTCATCCAGTTCTTTTACTAAGAAATAATAATTGAAAAGGACTCATCTTACTGTTTACTGGATTATATATAAACATGATGCCAAGTTCGTTAAAATTCTTTTACTCTTTACTCTTTAGATTAATATTTGTTGAGGTATTCAGAGCACAACAAGTCATCTTATTTCTGTCATAAATATAGCATGAAATAAAGTGTAAAATGGTTCATTGTGAGTGTGTTTGAAAAAAATATTCATGCACTTTGTTTCGAAAATTCTGAACATGTCGACAAGCACTATATACAAATTTCCCACGATTCTTGCTCTTGAAATATTTTGGTTGAAAAAAAGATGAAATCTGCTTGAGCAGTGTGAAATACGTTCCGTGATCGATGGATACTTAGTGCTCATAAGTTTCATTTTAGCAAAAGTTTGAAAATGAAAATAAACTGTAAGATTCAAATTTTAATAGTAAGGAAGAGGAGGTGATAATATTACAGGAAGAAAAAAAATAGATGAAAGGGAGATGGATAATGTAGGAAAAGGAGACAGGAGCGACGCATTTGCGATGGATCAGAAAACTTGACGTAAGATTTAGTCGGACAGAGAGTGGACAGATTGTAAGAATGTGGAAAGTGAGGGTAAGTGAATTGAAGTGAGAATAAGGAAGAAATAGGGATCGAATTCTACTGGAGTTAGAAACTCTTAGCGATATTGAACTTATCATAGCTTCTCATGCCGCCAACTTCCCTAATTGAATTTCAAATGATTTATTTACATCAAAGACTATTTCCGCAACCTAAGCGAAGATATACCTGTCATCGTGTTGCATTTCGTTGCTAATATTATAAATATATCCTACCATCTTGGAGAGGTCTTAAAAACGAACTATGAATTTCAGAGCAAATATTTTATTTGAATTTTAATTTTTCAATTTTAGTAGGTGAAAGATAATGGTATCGGAATTCGTAGACCAGAATATTGTGAATGATATCTTGCCTTATGATGAAAAAGCAAAGGATGAAACACCGTGGTATGAAAAAGCTCGTTTGAAAAATGCTCCTCATCAATATCGTAAATTAAGGTTGCTTTTTTCTTTCAGTATAGAATAGTTTAATTTATTTAAATCTAAGACCTAAACAGTCTGGCGTGTCACTGTTCTAAGAGAGTGAAATTTTGGCTATGACAGAACTAATTTTTTAGCAATTAATAAATGAACTTGTCTTGATAACTTATTTTAAATATCTCGACATCTGTACTTCTATTTGAAGAGGTTAGAGGTCATATTATTTGCCATTATCTGTTCTTTTAAGAGAATATGCATTAAATGGATTTGTTGAAGATTTCCCGATGGAAAACCGCTGGATAATGTGCTAGATGCCATCGGCGGAACACGCTTGGTGAAGCTGAACAGAATACCACAATCAATGGGCATTGAATGTAACGTGTGTGAGTGTAATTTCAGATTTCTTCCGGAATGAGGGCATCAACCTAGAATTTATTCAATTGCCAGATAGTAGATATAGATAATAATATATTATGGAAATATTTCCGGTAGGAGATTATTTTAGATTTCAGTGTTTCACTTGCTCTATATGAAAACAAAAGAATTAAGCTGTCTTCTTCACCTGTCTTATCACTTTTTCCTCACTCGTAAATGCTCCTTCTGAATGAAAACACTGGAACTTTATTACAGATGCCAAAATGGAATTTTTGAATCCAGGTGGTTCTATCAAAGACAGAGTTGCAGAACGAATGGTTGACATAGCGGAACGAACTGGAATCTTAAAACCGGGTATGACATTGATTGAGCCATCATCAGGAAATACCGGAATTGGTTTGACGATGGTTGCAGCTGTTAAGGGTTACAAATCTACAGTTGTAATGTCCGATAGAATCAGTGCGGAAAAGGTTCTCTTTTTCAAAATATTAATTCAAAATTATTTTTTGATTTAGATATAAATGGGTTATTTTGATATAGATTAGTTTTTAATTCCCAAACTTCAGCCTCATAAAAAAATGAAAGTCTATACATATAATTTGTACAGTTCAAAATCATCGATTTCGTGTTTGTTTCATTTATATCATAATTGTAATTAGTCTTCAAATTTCTTTGTTACCTTATTTAGAAAAAATAAAAATGTAAGTGTTCGTTTGCTTCAAATTTCAAATCTCCGAAAAATTTTTAAATGCGCGCCTATTCGAATACAACGTCATGTCAAAATTTCAAATCAATCAGTGAAGAATTCAAAACATTGTGTAAAAATGATCGACGATTTTTTACGTTTTATTTATGTAGATTTGGAAAAAGAAAAACATGATATGAAGCATGATATGAAAATGAGCAAACATGAAATGAAGTATTGCTTTTATTGCCTCTTCTCAAAATGCATAGCAATTAAACGTAGACCACGTATTTAAGTTATAGTATGTTTGCACCAAACCTCTTCTATGCTTTTCGTTACACTCTTTAAACTATAAATATGTATGGATAGTTCAAAGCATTCTTATTGGAGGAAATTAATTGGCCTGAAATCTTATCAAACATCAATTAATTGAATGAATTGAAGAATGGTTATAAAAAGTTAACTCTACGTGAAATGATGATGGGTAAAACCTTTTAGATCAATTCAATTTTTCTATGAAAACAGAATTCAGGGGCTACGACTCATCATTTAATTAATTTCAAAAGCGCATTTCATTCCACAATCAAAAAACTTTTTCAAGTTTGTGTTTCGGTTTATTTCCTAGAGGAAATATATTCGAAGAAATAGTATTGTTTGAGCAGATGATGCATTTTGAAATGGGACATGAAATTTTTTTATAATATGGTATGGGATTTTTTAGAAAGAATTTTTCGGAAAAAAGTTAAAAATTGCATGGGAGATACTCATGAATGAACGAATAAGATTTTAAACGATTAAGTTTGAATGTTTCTATCACTTTGCTGATTTATTCTAAATCTTAGCAATTTTGATCCAACACAACCAGTCATTATCAAATACTTTAGCCTTAAAAATAAAGAGTATATAAAGAATAAAAGGAAAATGACTCATGAATGACATACGGAACTGACAGTTCCTGATGAACTAGAAATTAATCTTTATAATAAATTGGTTGCGACATCGCTTATCATCCATTTTCAGGAGAGGATCATTAATGAGCTGGGTGGGAAAATAATCCGGACTCCAGATAACGTTCCGCACGATTCACCATTATCTTATTTTGGTGTGGCTTTTCAGATGCGACAGCAGGACAAAGATAATGCTTTGGTACTTGATCAGGTTGGACTGATTTGTATACTAACTTTGGTTTCATACTCACTACCTAGTTTTCCTTGTAGATTATCAGTTGATATAGGAAGTATAATTTTTATCAATCTCTTATGAATCAATAATCAGCTAGAATCGAGGAAATATTGAAAGATGAGAATAGTGACCTAAGATTACGGCAATACAGAAAAAGAATTGTAAAAAGGACTGAAATAACAATATTTCTTAAAAAATAAAATAGGAATAAATTATCAAAAAAAAAGTGAGAAATAAATTACTTTAGACTATTAACTAAAACTCAATAACATCATTCTGTTTCAACAGTATATTAATCCGGCAAATCCTATTGTGCATTATGAAAGTACGGCTGCGGAAATATTGCATTCATTGGATAAAAAAATAGATATGATAGTGATTGGAGCGGGTACCGGAGGTACTATCAGTGCAGTTGGACGACGTATCAAAGAGGAATGTCCGAATGCTACGGTGTGTGACAATTTTTTAAAAAATTAAAGATGGATTAATTTGCCGTTGCCGTTAATTTTTTCATGTTGTGTGAATTACCGAAAGTTTTATGAATTTTTAATATAAAGGCTTATTTTTCTATTTCTATTTCGTTGTCTAGAGATGCAATTTTTTTTCGTTGAATTTTTTCGTCACTCTATCTTTGAGCATGTGCTAATTTTTCCTAATTGATTTAATTTTTTATGTCCCAAAATCTATAATTATTTCAATTCCTCTGCAGGTAATTGGTGTAGATCCAGAAGGTTCAGTTATTGGTAATGTCGGAAGGGATCAAAAAGCAGAATTTTTTGAAGTTGAAGGTATTGGCTATCATTTTGCACCAGTTTTGCTGGGTTATAGTGTCATTGACAAATGGGTCAAAGTGAGTGACACGGATACTTTCAAGTTCGTTTTCGTAACTGCTTAAGTTCATTTTGATGCTGGTTCCTTGCATTTGATTTTATTTTTCATTTCATTTAGTCAGTTGAATTTCATCCAGTTTGATTTTCGAAAATTTTTCTTTTTTAAGAGTCAAACTTAGAACATCGTTTTCCTTTCTCTTTCAGCATGGCTCGTCGATTGATCCGTGAAGAAGGCCTATTAGTTGGCGGTAGTTCAGGTTCCATCATGACAGCTGCTATGCGAGAATGCCAGAAGCTTAAGAAAGGACAGAACTGTGTTATTATTCTTCCGGATGGAATACGAAATTACATGTTTGTTTATATTCAAGTGATGTTATGTCTTTTCTGTACTGATCATAGATATTCCTCCGAAAATATCCTCAAAGCAATACTGTAGATTTTTTTTCTTCTTAATTTTCATATTAAATTTTAAACAAAAAATTTAAAGCCCTCCTTTTCTAAAAAATCCAAAATTCTTCTGCTTTTTAGAAAAAAGTACAAAAGTAATTAAACTTTTTATTATATCATTTTTAAACAAATAACAAATTTAATCAGGATTTAATTCTTTTCCAGTTCAGCTGTTATCACTTGAAGATAATTTGACTTTGGACTTATAGGAAAATTACTTCAATTTCAGGTCTAAGTTTCTGAGTGATGATTGGATGTTAAAACGACACTTCATGGAACCAGTTCAGCAAATTCCTATTACACCAAACGAGTAACTTCATATCCGAAAATTTTTTAATTTGCTAAGTAGTAGTAAATTATAGTTTTTCGCCTCCTCATAATATCAGGGTTCAAAAAAAAAAAAGAAAAAGATCAATATTAAATTGCTCAATTTATGGCATTTTATTAAAAACAATTATTTTTATTATTGCATCCCAAACTTCTCACTTAATACTTCCAGATACTCATCAAACGAACCCTTAAATTATCGTCCGGATAGGAAGATGGAATGGAAGTGGAACACATTAGATCCGAGCAAAAACGAATGCCCTTTTCCATTTAAACCATGGCGGTATACGGCTTGTTTCATCTTATTTCCAAGTTATAAAAAATTTAGCATAAAGTTTCTAGCTATCAGAGCTCCTCCACTTCAACTCGATGTCATTTTGAAGATGAGCAACTTCAAGTTAATGTTGATGATGACAACCAAATGTCACTTACTATCTTTTCCACACTATAAACGTATATACTGAACATACAAGGGAATAGTTGCGTACATCTTTTTCGATCTAATTATACCAAAAGTTCCGAAACGCTAATATCGATTTGGGTCAAATACAAAAGCAAAAAAAAAAGTAAATAGAAGCCGAAAATAGAAAAATTGACAGGTGTTTTTAGAGCTTCAACACTGATATTGATATTCTGAATACTTTAGCCTATCAATCACGCATTGTGACTGAATTCGAGATGTTTAATATTAAATAGAAGAATGATGAAGAGGTTTTATAAAACACTGAAGAGCTTTTTTAAAACTCAAAACCATTACTCAGAATTCTTTCCGTAAGTGTTTGAACACTAAAAAACAAAAAACACTTGCGGAAAGATTTCTGTGTTATGGCTTTTAAATATCTTAAGATTTATTCAAGTAAGAATGATTGGAATTCATGCAAAATGATCCTGTTTTCGACTTATCCCGAAATAATTGATCGATAATTTTCCATTTTTCCAAATGTTTTAACATTTGTCGATTAATTGCTTGTGAGAAATCGCCTCTCATTGAATTTTAGAATAATAAATTAATAACGATGGATGATTTTTGGGAAGAACACATCAAAATAAAATTTAGTGTCTGGGATTTTGACAAATAATGGAAAATTTTTGGCATTTTCAAAAGCTTAATCATAGATATTATTGGAAAAACTTGCCTAATCACTTTTTCGGAATTATCATTATTTTTATTACCACAATTTAGATCTAAATTAAATCTTTATTAGACTTATAATAGAAGAATTTTAAGGATTTAATGTTCCAATTTAATTTGATAGCTAATAAAATCGAAAAATTTGCACCTAAATATTTGCATATCATAATTTTAAGGAGTGAAAGTTTTTTTCTGTCATTTGTAATATTTTATAAGAGATGAATTTGCTCATCTTACCGAAGCCGTCACATAAAGCTTATATTAAAATAATGCGCGCATATGTATATCTTTGCAAATATCAGTTGTAAATTCGTTAGAGAAAATTGCTTATTTTTATAAAAAATTTGTATTAGAATTGAGAATGAAATGAAGAAAAATGCTTAAGAAATGTGGCTAAGTAGGAGTTTCTTTTTAGTGCAGCGCCGAATAGAATCAAGGGAGAAACTGCAAAAAATGTGAGGTACGAAAGGAGAATGGTCATCGATAATGTCCTGGAAGCCATCGGTGAAACACCTTTAGTGCGCCTAAATAATATACCGAAAATGTTTGGTGTTGGATGTCAAGTCTGTAAGTTTTATGATTGAATGCAGTGTTAAGAATTTAACTATTATTTCTGATCTTATGACCAATGAAGGAAATTTTCAATTTTATTCACATCCTAGGACTCCAATATTTTCATAACCATGCAAAAGAAGAAATGTTCGATAAAGTCATTTCATTTGGAAAAAGTGATATAAATTTAGCGACGTAAAGCTGAACTAATAAAATCAAAGCATTTATATCCTATATAATCTATACATAAAATCTATGGACATTGTAGTTGTGAAGTGCGAATATATGAATCCTGGAGGATCAATAAAAGATCGCATAGCTTATCGAATGGCTGAGCTGGCTGAAGAGACCGGTAAATTGAAACCCGGAATGACAATAATTGAACCCTCTTCCGGAAATACCGGAATTGGTTTAGCACTAGTTGCTGCTGTCAAAGGTTATCGATGTATCATCGTAATGCCGGAGAAAATGAGTAAAGAAAAGGTGAAGCATTATGATCGGAATACTTTTAAATAATGTTTCAGTATCAAAATTGCAATCCTTTCGATGGTAATTTGATATAAAGGAAGACATCAGATATGTCATGGATTTTAAAAAGTTGTCATAACTATCGTTTTTTTTTTTCTTTTTTTTTCTATTTATATTTCAAGTGATTTTGATTGAAATATCACGGGCGGTTTTGTGGAAGGTTTGAAATTTGATTTGAGCTGTGGAAGGAATAGATTTATATTAAATCCTTTATTCACAATAGTAGTAATCGAATAATATAAAATTGACAGTGCAATAGAAAATCAGGCGTTTAGTGA